>NMRB01003276.1:52584-69895 GCA_002633025.1 Notospermus geniculatus | reverse complement strand
AAGTCAAGTTTTGGATATATTGGGGGTTATCTTTACCCTAGGGTAAAAATCTGAGGGTTATCTTTAGTTTACTCAAAACTTGACCTCACCCATTGTATCACCAGGATACTCACACTTCATACTCTGTCACAGAGGTGAGCACAATGGCCCTGGCCATTTCATTTAATACAGGTATTAAATCGTATTTAATGTCTGTATATATTCGATTTTATCCATGTATTAATTCGAATTTATACCTGCATTAAATTCGAATTTATGTCTGCATATATTCGAATTTATACCTGTATTAATTCGATTTAATGTCTGCATATATTCGAATTTATACCTGTATTAATTCGATTTAATGTCTCCATATATTCGAATTTATACCTGTATTAATTAGATTTTATGTCTGCATATATTCCATTTTATCCCTGTATTAATTCGATTTAATGTCTGCATATATTCGATTTTATCCCTGTATTAATTCGAATTAATGTCTGCATATATTCCACCAATCAGAAAAGACCTGATTGGATGATTTATGGAGGTATAAATTCCATGAATATAGGTCCCTGCCTATATTCATAATTATGAATATAGGTCTCTGCCTATATTCATAATTATGTCCACCCCGGCCTGCGATACTCGTCCTCCCCTCCCCTGGAGAGGGGACTATCTCCCCAACCTCCGGTAAAGACCATCCTTGGAGAGGGGAGGTGCTGGGCCCCACAGTTGATAGCCCCACCCACCAAACAGACAACATGCTGTCGAATGCACGCACTCCCCGTGTTTGTCAGTATTGGTAAACAATACGTGTCTGCAGAATGCGCACGCCGTGCAGTCATTTGTCTGCCCTCCCTCTCTATCTGCCTATCCTGCATGTGTCCTTCACCAGGAAGACATTCCAGGAGGATGGGAACCCCAAGAACCTGACTTCTGTGCCACGGAGTCATACCCCTCCTTGCCTTTTTCTTCATTCAATTTCCATTTTCTGATGTAGGGACCATCAAATTTGCTGTCATTGTCAAGCAAATTTCACAGTTCTAGTTTGTTTCTGTTATGAGTCGACCTGATACCGCACATAGCCCGATTTCCATGCATGCGACCGGAAAGCGATATCACAATTTTTCTCCACCTATTTGGAATATTGGTGACTGAGATAACGATGACGTACTTGAATACTTCTCACTGATTGGTTTCTAGTGAAAATAAAAGACGGTCTGCTGAGTGTGCGGACCATTAGTCTCGGTCTCTGCTGGTGGGACAAAAGAGACACTAGCGAAGAGAACTCTCGGAGAGTACTGTCTGATGAGAGAAAGGGCGTCACTCAGCTATTGACACTCAACAGGCAATAGCGAAGACGACTACCGGAGGATACGGTCAGCTGAGGAGAAAACGGACTGTACTCTTCCTGGGAGAAACTGGGGGACACTTTCAAGGACGAATCTCGCAGACGGTCTGCTGAGAGAAAGGAGGATTATACAGGGTGAGTCAAAAAAAATGTTCCTCCAACTTTCTTGGCCTGCCATACAAAGTGTATGACAGTTACTGAAACATAAACGGTGCATGCCATCCTTTTCCTCACCAGAGCCCATGTAGGGCTTTCTGACTACCGTACTCCATGTTATGCACAAGTCAAATGACTAACAAGAAGAAATTACTTGACAAAATTGATATTTTTATTGAAGCTGAGGTGTTCAACACATTTTAATCAGTGACTTCCCCATAACTGATCAGGGAAAAGGCCACTGACCACAAACATCAGGCTTCGACGTTGTGTAACTTGCATTTCTGGTCACCGTGGAAATGGGCTCTGGTGACCGTATGCGTGGTCATATACGGATGATTTTTTCACAGGAGTTAGTAAACATCCATAGGAAAAGGATGGCACCATGTATGTTTCAGTACCTGAACTTTGTATGGCAGGCCAAGAAAGTTGGAGGAACATTTTTTTTGACTCACCCTGTACTCTGCCTGCAGGTGAAACGCAACAACAGGCAATAGCAAAGACGCCACACGAGGATATACTATTACGTTCTGCTGAGAGGACGGACGACCCTCTGCCTCCAGGTGGAACTACGAGACACTAGCAAAGACCACTCTAGGAGATGGTCTGCAGAGAGACCATACTCTGCTTGCTGGGAAAAACTCGAGATACAAGCAGAGATGACTAGCGGAGAATAAGGTTTGAATTACCATGATTTATCTAAATTTAGTCAAAGCTTTCAATTTCAGCTTGCAGCTTTCCTTTTTGAGATTTTCCATTGGCTCAAATGCATTTACTATTAGAAGATACCTTTCTATTATTTTGCAGTGAAAAAAGAGACTTTAATTCGAAGAGTTGAAATTGGGTTGATGCCGCGTCATATGCTGGTAGTTGTTCAGTCTTAGATTTTGCTGATTAATTCACGGAAGCAGTGCCAGTGCGTGATCAAGCGTTGCGAAGAGGCTATCATTTGTACTACAAGAGACTGTCCATTTCACCTCCTGCAGAAGTTAGCCGTACACTGCCGTCTTACTTGTACTTGACAAGAAAACATATTTCAGACTTTAAAGGGGCTGGAAGGTGAAAAATCAAAAAGTCCAGTTCTGCGCCTGTAAGAGGGGATATGAGTTATGGTTGGAATGTCCATAACAAAAATGAATAGAAAAACACTCCAGTGACCCAGGCTTATCCATTTCTGACTTGACCTTATGATGACGAGTTCAATAGTTAGGGAATAGGGCTTTATTGACCATCCATGGGGTGGGTTGCATAATCTTTGCCAGTCATTTCCTTTCAGACTAGGTGAGACCAGGCTAGTGAATCAATGAATGAAAAGGCGACAATAGCCCTGATTGCCAACACCTCTGGTCGCAGGCCACTCATGATAAAACTGACTAACAATTGAATGGACCTGTCCCTTTTCCTAGGCCTGACTCACATTCTGTGAAGTGTTATATGTCAGTGTTATGGTGTGCTGATTATGGGAAGAATATTTGGGTCTTCTATCATGGTTTACACCCAAAGTGGTGTCTTCTTCAAAGCCCTTTTTTCATAAAAACAAAATATTTTTTTCTTATTTTAGGGTTTTAATCCAAAGATAAGCCCCTGATTAAACTGCCTACCCATTCTTGCCAAAATATAACATCATTTTCACTGATTTTTCTGCAGCTGAAAAATCCATTGTTTAATTTAATTAGGTCACAACCATGCAATTATTCCATGTTACCCCAAAGTGATGTCTCCACCCTATGACGTATCATCCCTCCAAGTTTGAAGTCTGTATGACTTACGGGCGCAGAACTGGACTTTTTGATTTTTCACCTTCCAGCCCCTTTGATTTTCCGGCTCTGGCTTTCCGCTCCTGAACAGTAGGGCAGTGGGCTGATCTATTTTCATTTTACATGTAATTATACTCAGCAGAGCAATGTCATTTTCAGGTGATAATATTCAGGTCCCCGCATTGGGTCGCCCCTTCAGCCTTGGTATGCTATATGATTGTAGAAATGACCAATTGATACCAGGCATTACTCTCTGGGATCAGGAGATCATAGAAAAAGATCTTGTTTTTGAACAACAACCAACATCAGATTTCAGTGTCGAAGCCAATGACAGCATCACCAGCAAATCAAATGCTTTAGACATCGAAGCAGGCCTCAAGCTGAGTTTCCTTGGTGGTTTGATATCAGTCTCAGGTTCAGCGAAATATCTTGATGACAGAACAAAATCTTATCATCAGTCGCGGGTCGTTGCCAAGTACAAATGTACCACTGTCTTTAAAAGTCTCACTATGAAACATCTGGGAAGAGGGAATGTCAAGTACCCTTATGTTTTTGATCAAGGTACAGCGACTCATGTTGTAACGGCTATAATGTACGGGGCGAAAGCATTCTTTGTATTTGATAAGAGGTATTCTGAGGAAGAGATCAAAAAAGATGTAAAAGGTGAGTTAGAAGTGATTATTAAAACATTGCCGGGTGTTGAAATCGAAGGCCATGCTTCGGTAAAAATGAGTAGCGCTGAGAAAGAGACTGTAGACGGATGTCAGGTCACGTTCTACGGCGATTTTCAACCCAGCACAAACCCAACCAAATTCGAAGAAGCTGTTCGTCTCTACAAGGATCTCCCCCAGCAGTTAGGACCGAATAAGGAAAAGGCAGTACCAGTGACGGTATGGCTGCACCCTCTGCATCTTCTTGATAGCAAAGCAGCTCAGCTCGTTCGTCAGATCAGTGTAAACCTCGTCAGCCAGACCGAAGAGTGCATCGAACAATTTCACGAACTCACCATCAGATGCAACGACCTCGATGATAGCGTCACATGCAGGAACTTTCCAGGAATTCGTAAGAAGATAAAGAAATTTCGCGGGATGCTTACTACATATGAAGCTGTTTTCACCAAGCAATTGATGCCAATTTTGCCCAAGATCCGTGGAGGTGGGGCGGAGGAGTCTGAACTTCTACAAGTCATCATCAACAAGGAAGAATCCCCGTTTGGTTACCATCGCTTAACCCAGTGGCTTGATAACTGTGAGGAACAGATTCGTGTCATGGGGACCTACATCAGGAGCATGCCTTCCGTGAAGTTTGCAGCCAACCCAGGAGATGTCTCGGCACAGGTCATGGATCCAGCTTACAAGTTTTGTCTTTGTTTCAGTATTCAGTTGACAACCGAAGATCAGCTTGTCACAGCCATGGAGGACTATCTGAAGCAATGCAACAATGGTTCACATAAACCCACGTTGACATCTATGAGTGAGGTCTCTTTGGTTGATTGTGTAAAGGACGACATGGCATCGAATGCAAGAAATTTCATTGACTTCCACGCTGCTAACGCTAGCAGCAAGACAACGTGCTTCATTGTGGCCGAGGACAAGAAGCCAACCAGCCAAATAGGTGCATTCATTTACCTGTATAAAGGTGGTAAGATAATTGATAAGGACTTCAAGCCACCATCTAGCGCTGGTAAACCTGAAGCAGTGGAAATAGCCCATGACAAGTGGGATTTAAACTGGGAACCACCGATGACCGGGTCAGAAAACCTTAAGAATTACAAGGTGTTATACAAGACATTCGGTAGTGACAGTTGGAATTCACCTCAGACTACTAGCAACAGCCCTTCCTGCAGCATACAAGACCTTACACCACTGTCATTGTATGAAGTCAAGGTAACAGCAGTTTGTGAAGCTGGAACCAGCCAGGACAGCGAGTCTACTTTCTTCACCACCAGACCAACGAATCCACCCGATGAACTCAGAGTCTGGCAATCTTCCTCCTCGGCTATTGGTATTCAGTGGCAGAAACCTACCGTCATCGCAGATAAGGTAGTCATCAAATCATATGACATTGAGAGAGCGCTTGTGGCGGACCATCTGGAATGGGAGCCCTGCGGTTCGACCGAGTCGGAAAAAGACCCCTTGTGCCAAGAGATATCTCAGGACCGAGACATACCCTACAAGTATAGGGTGACTGCCAACTGCGGAGCGCATTCAAGTCTGCCAAGGGAGAGCGACAACATCACTGTTACGGCATCCAATTTTTTGGGTATTGTCAAGCAAGATCTCGTAGCTATGTCAAGAAGAGTTGATAGAGCAAGTAAAGTGCCAATATTTCAAATTCCTCTTAAAGTGACTGCAAACGAGGCATTTATGGTAAGGAAGAAAACATTCGGTAAACCAGCCTTCGGTGTACAAGAGAAGGTGATACTAGTTGTTGGAGCAACTGGAGCAGGCAAAACAACCTTCATCAATGGAATCTTTAACTACATAGTTGGAGTAAAATGGGAAGATGACTTCCGTTTTCGTGTGGTTGACGAAGATGTTCACATTGACCAAGCAAAGCCTATCACAGAGTGGATCACAGTATATACAGTAAATCATCAAGAAGGCTTTCAAATACCCTTCACACTGACTATCATTGATACACCAGGATTTAAAGGCACATATGGTATAGAACGAGACAAGCAGACTGCGGAACAGCTGAAAAATTTCTTCAATATCACGGGAGAGGGTGGAATTGATCACATCGATGCTGTAGGCTTGGTGACAAAAGCATCTTCACTGACTTCAGCAGTACTGACCCCCAACCAGAACTTCATCTTCGATTCAATTCTGAGTCTGTTTGGAAAAGACATTAGCGACAACATCTTCCTGCTGATTACATTTGCAGATGATAAAAAACCGCCGATATTGGATGGTGTAAAGTTGGCCAAGCTACCGTACAAAAGCTTTTTCACGTTCAACAACTCGGCTCTATTCGCATCAAGTAAGGCGAAGGAAGAACACACTCAATCATCCAGTGATACAGATGAAGATGAAGATGAAGATGAAAGTGAAGATGAAGATGAAGATGCTGGCGATGGTAATTTTAGTACATTTTGGCAGATGGGTATCGACAACTACAAAAAGTTCTTCCGCAAGTTAGCAAAAACCAAATGCAAGAGTCTAATCTTAACCAGGGATGTTTTGATTGCACGTCAAAAACTTGAGGCGAAAGAAGCAGATATAAAAAGAAGATTTCGGTACATTTCCACCAACGCGACAGTAATAGCAACAATGGATTACAACCAGAGATTCGTATCATTGCTAAGCCAGTACATTTCATATTTGCAGATCCATAACTCACCGATGCCGAATGAGGTGAGGGAGCTTATCAACCACTTGAAAGACATTGCCCTTAAACAAAACCCCTTGTCAGCTGTGAATGACATAGATACGCTGATAGAAAATGAGAAGGGGGAGGCCAATCTGGGCTGGCAACAACGAATAAAAGCTCTTCAGGATGTGCGCGAGAAAGCCATACTTCTGGCAACGACAATAGACTTTAAAAGCCTGGCGGCGACATGGTTCACGAAGTGACGTTATTGTGGTGTCAGATCATGCCGTGAGAGAGCGGAATTACTGAGTGAAATAGTTGTTTTCGACAGGGGAAAGAAAATTAATAGCGCGTCAGCCAAATCATCACTTCCGAAGACAGAAAACTTGTGTAAATGTTTAGCCGCTGAAAAAAAGGTCTGGAGAAAAAACTATTCCTCCAACCGGGCTCGAATCCACGGAAACTGATCATGTCGACGCGGTACACACTGGGCTGCCAGGGCTCGCCAAGACCGCAGGAAATCTTTGGTGATTACCAGTAACCCAACTCAAGCGATGGCCTAAATTCCCCATCAACACTCTAACTGACCCCATTGCCAAGTACCCGGTATTTCAATAGTAGGCCTTTTCTCCTCCATTTTCTCCTCTTCCATTCACGTAATCTACTGGTTATCGATGCAATAGCAAATCATTTGGCGTGAAGTTGTGTCCCGTGATAAGCATGCAATTTGAATAATACAATCGGCTTGGTGTTTTTTGGACGATTTTTGGAGCAAAACGACGAGATTATTTTGTTTGATGCATTTTCATGCTGGTCCTCTGTCCTCGAGGCCTATTGTATTGTAGGCATATAGCGGAGCGCCTGTAAAAGGCAGGGGACCAGTGTTGCACATTAAAAATAGCGTACATCGATCGTTTATGAATGAACTGGGTCACCTAAACATACAGTAGCATCATAAAGGAATCAAACCATAAAGGTTCAACTCGGATTTTCGCTCAATTCAGGATTTCTGCATGTATTGTTTGATAACATCGAAAATACACCATATTTTCTTACACTTTCGGTGTCAGATTAAAGGTATTGATCTTGGTAATGACACCGGAAAATTTCACCAACATCAGTTGGACAGGTGATGAGATATTTAGAAATGAAAATGCCGAGGTAAGGGCATATTCCCACGAACGATGAGCGTTCAGGGTGATATTGAAGGTTTAGTAGCAACATTAGTGGCGAGATGTCTCTACCATCGATTCCCCTATCGATCGACAGTCGTTTTTCCTCCGAAGTTGGCCGAACATTGCCGATTGCCATTTGGGATTTCCCGTCATGCATTGCGGGTACCTCATGGCATTACTCCTTTCTGTCAAACTCAGGAAGGCGGGGCCTGATGACTGCCAATCATCAAGAAGAACTGTTTACATTCTATTCATAGATTCTCCTCAATTTAGATAATGTTAACATTAGGCTACATAATAACAATTTGGAAGTGTGGTACTGCTGGCTGATTTAATGGGTTTATACAGGATTAACCTGCCCATGGTGGTTTGAATGGCAAAGTAATTGGACCTTGTTGTGTGGTTTACACAGTGACTGAACATTGGGTTCATGTATAGCTCGAACTGTGTGTATTCAGCATAAGAAAATTGTGTGATCTTGATCCCCTTCACACTATGAACCTACGTTTCGGTCTGGACTGGGCAATAGGGAGGTTGAGATCAGTGACTTATCACGGATCCTTATCCATAATGGATAGAAATCTGTACAACGNCTAGCGGATACTACAGGAAACCGCACTGCAGTAAACTCATCGTTTAAATGGAGAAATATGGAAATTGGGCCGGTTTTCTTGCTTTAGGAGCGAATATCTCAGGAATGACTGCGTCGAATCGAATGAAATAAACGGTGTTCGATAGACAGGGTCAATACCTTTATTTTAAGACTAATTTTGATGGAATACGTAAAGGATTTCATACAATATTTCGAGTTTTAAAATGTGATCTCTGAAATCCGAGTTGAACCTTTATGGTTTGATTCCTTTATGGTAGCATATAGCGCCTGTATTCAGGTCTCACCACACAGTCGACTCAGGGGAAAGTGGGACATCTTTAATAGGATGCTCGTGGCTTCCAATAAAATACTAGCATGGCCAGAAAAGCCTGGTTTCTCTGGCCATCGATGGTGGCGCTGACTGATATCTACGGTACCATTCTCAACTTAGAGCTTGAAACTTTGCCAGATTTCAATCTCTAATGTCATACATAAGCGGCCATATTGAAATGGAAGGATATGTGATGCGGCGCGCCGATTACGCACACTGGCGGAGTGTTCTTCCGCTAAGAAATAGTTCGCTAATATATAGTACTGAAATGACAAAAATCGCACATTATATGATCATTTTGTTTACTTTAGTCCTCAATCATGTCAATAGTGTACTGATTCAATGCTGTCCATGCGTTTTACGTGAATTCTAGCGAGCAACTATTTGAGGGATTTCATTACAACGTATATTATACGTTAGTGGCGAGAGCTACTTTCCCACTTGCCCGGCATGATCACCAAAATGTGTAAATAACCACATTACTGGCGTGTCACTTCCAAGTTTACATACAGCGTATCAAATATATACCAATTTATTGATATTTGAGCGATAAACACGCCTTCAGACAGCCAGGGTTTGCAGGTGTTATATTTGTTCGCGGAGGTTGCTACTTGTCATGAGTGATGCGGGAGCCCAACAATTGTGGACGCGATCACGTCCAGAATCACTCCGCGCATGACTGTATGACATCCGAGGGGCTTTCCCGAACAATGACGGAAAGACCCGAGGTGTTCCGAATGCTACGGTACAATGCCCCTCGCCCTCGACCTCATACCAGCGAACCGTTGTTGCCGTTAGGCTTGTTGTAAGTACAATTCGCTACCAATAATTTTTTTTCATTTACTTACTAAAAATGTAAACACGGTGTCATCATTCCAAATATTCCCACAATGATTATTGGCAATAAAAGTATTTCCAGTTTTCCTTACGAATAACAGCATGCTGTGCCTACCTGTCCTTATACAGCGCAGCACTGGATATAGTATCAACTAACATGAAACAGACACCACACCGTCATGTCTATGATGAACCTTGGAGGAATTATACTGACGGATGAACCAATATGGTGGCCTTAAAAGAAAACTCGTCTGCTGCGGCAACTTCTGGCGTATTTCTGCTGAATTAGGGCCCGTTTCCACTAATGAGGATTCCGCTGCGGTTAGCGGCGAGCGGACCGGTTTTCACAGGCATTGGGATAATTTACACGGGGGCATTGTTGAACCATCGAAGGATTATCCAAAACCCTGTGAAAACCGCACCGCTCAACGAAAACCACGGCGGAATCCGCTGTAGTGGAAACGGGGCTTTATAGTGATTCGTGCAACGGATTGTCTTGAAATTAAGTAGGTGACAACATCTTAACACAAATGATCGTCTGATACCGGTGTATATTTTGATGATTTCTTTCTGTGCCTTCGTTCTTTCTTTACACAAACTTTCAGTTTTTTCGAGTGCTATACAATCGTCCATACATCGCGATCGTCGCCCAAACAAGTGTCGTTTTCTCGAGAAAAAAACCCTAATGATACGTAAATTCTTCTACACGAGACACTACTTGGCGTTACACTTCACTTATATTTATTATAGTGAAATTTCGTGCCGCACGGTGTAATATTAACTGAATAAACCCTTGTGATCTGGTACGAACGTCACTTCGCAAACAGTCGATGAGATCACACGTCATGAACTGGTCCTCAGAAAATTATAGTGCTTTATTTCAAATGAAGTAGGAATCATTGAACAACCATGATTGATAGAATCTGTTTAGCCTCACGAGATTTCCCCGTTCCAAGAAAGAATATTAAAAAGATTAGTTGTTGGAAACACATCAAAATTACAAAAAAAATAACCATTTGGTGTGAAAAGGCCACTTTCGAAGTTGGCCAGACAGAACGGATGAAACACGAAAAGAAGGCGGGCGTTGTGTTATTAAATCGTCACAGTAAAAATTGTAAAACCGTAAGTGGTTTGGCCCTTTCCACAACATCAGGGCCAAATCCATAAAACCTAGGCTCAGTTGCCTGCTAAAGTGCCCAGTTTGTACAGGTCAATGTACACAACTAGCAACCAACTAAGCTAGCAAGGTTTTATGGATTTGGGCCCAGGTCTTTAAACCTGTATCAATCTGGTTGCAAATAGTTTCATGTAGCCTAGATAGCTTTGTGTGAGAAACAATTTGAGTTAATTCTTCACACACGTGTGGCTTGTGTTTTATACATGTATTTTACTGACATAATATGCAAAATATTTAACCTCATTCATACTTGGAATGTCAGACATGTGCAAAAAATGGTGGGCTAGGTCACGGGCTTGATCAAGAATTCGTCATTAGTCAAATCACAGGCCCCTGAAGCCTAGTTAGCGGGATTATCGGGTTAGTTAGCGGGAATATCGGGTTAAACCATTGTAAACAATGGGTAGAGTAATAATAAGACTTATTATTACTCTACCCATTGTTTACAATGGTTTAACCCGATATTCCCGCTAACTAACCCGATAATCCCGCTAACTAGGCTTCAGGGGCCTGTGGTCAAATAAAACTTTTGGTTGTAACCAAAAATAGATAGTCTACATGTAGAGAGGCAGGTATACCGGTAGTAGTTTAGTTTCCGATAGTTCCCGATTCCGACATAACGTATAAATATGTACAATACTTCGGGAACCCCACCATACTTTTCTGACATAGGCTATTCAAAATGTTAAACTACTCAAATGTCAGATATAGGCAAAGATAAGTCTCGAGCAAGATCAAAACTCTGATAAATAAAATGTTGGCTGTAACACCGGTGTGTAACCGGTATTTGCCTCGACAATAGGGGGCACACACAAAGACTGGCCAATCTGCTTGCCTGTGTTTCCCAAACAGAGAGAGGAAACACTGAGCGACAGAAACACAGACAAACGCTGCACCGGTATGTATTTTAGTATTCGAGACTGCACAAAAGATGTTATTTAAAGCAGGCCTACTGGTCTGCAAAAATCACTTCCAACGTTATTATTGACTGGACGAAACAAAAATGGGAAATCAAATGAGGTGCTGTGTATTGTCAGTCATATTAGTGTCTCAATCTTGACTGGTTCTGTCAGTGTTCGCCATTTCCCCAAACAACGGGTTCTATCGGATTATCGGTTGCATGTTAGGCCTACCATGTAAAATAGCTTTCTGTGTGTTAATAATTTGAGTTAAAAGTAAATTTCACAAGTTTCGCCTTTTAGTCGATATTTTAGGTAACAGCTAGTGCAAGGATTGAGTTTGATGCTAATATTTGACAAAGTTGTAACCTGTATTCCAGAGAGTAATGTCTGCAGTTCTAATAATTTCATTGACCTACATGCAACTCACTATGAATTGAGTCACTTTAGTGCAGGTGGGCTTGGTGCATTTTTGCCATGGTAACATAATGCCGATTTTAAAAGAAGCACCCGCGAAAATCTTGACCGCCAGGAACCCCTCTTTCATAATTTCAATAGTTTTGTGAAATTATTACTCCTCTCTTATGGACACGAAACCCACAAGCGACAGGATTTGACCTACTTTCAAGGTTGCAGAGGTCAACGATGAAAAAAATTACGAACATGTCTCATTTTTCGTGTTTTGACCTAGAGTGAATCTCACAAGTGAATGCTTCGCCAGATAACCGCAAATACATGTCGCATTTCCATCTTCCGCATTCCATTGCTCCACGGCTAGATTGGGTCAGACTATAACACTAACACTACAGTATGTGTAGGCTATCAAAATACAAGATGATAATACGAAATGGATTGGTGATCGATCAGTTTAGGCAGGTCATTCTACGGTGGCCCATAAGGGACATTTATTTTTCATTTTATATTTCTATTTTTTTACACTTTTCTCTGCGGAAATAACTTTATTCCGTGGAGTAAACTTTTCTCCACGGAATAAAGTTATTTCCGCGGACAAACGTTTTAATACTCCACGTGGAGATAAGTTTACTCCACGGAATAAAGTTATTTCTGATCTGCGGAGAAAAGTTTACTCCACGTGGACATAAGCAGGGTCGGATCCAGGGGGGGGGGGCGCACGCCCCCCCTATTTTTTGCAGAGCAGTGATTTTTTTTAGCAAGAAAAATTCAGTCACATAAAAATTCGAGTTTTTTGCTCTCAGATGCCAGGAAAATGCATCTAAAAGCACTTAAATTGTCATTTTTTTCTGGGGAGGACCCCCAGACCCCCCGTTTTGGGCTTCCCAGTCTCGGTGCTCACCACCTCCGTCGAGCTGCGCCCCCCCCCCTTTCTGTCGACACTGGATCCGACCTTGATAAGTATACTCCGCGGAATAAAGTTTATTCCACGGAGAAAAGTATGAAGAAAATAAAAATATAAATAAAAAATAAATGTCCCATATGGGCCACCGTATCATTCTCATATAATGTGCTGGTAGCCTATCCATTTTGAATGTTAACAAAATGGAGAAAACGCTACATAGTTAGAATCATCGTTGAAGATGAAGACTGATGGACGACCTGCCAACATTCTACCGCCGCTTGGAGGCGTTGTGACCGGTTGCGACGTTCTTCCATTGCTTTGCTGCGTATCGGTACGGACAAACGGCTTGCCATACGTGGGTGTGTTTCAAAAAGTGTTCCGTCCGACACCAGAAAATGTTCACCATTCTTTTATCAACTGGTGAAAGGCTGTTTCTTGAAACTCTACAATATTCATGTCAGGTCTAGGTATCATGGAGCTCTAAATTATGGCACTGCAAGCTAATTGATCTACATGTATTAACCCTTTAAAGTCTGACAGCAGAAAGTAGTTTTGGTGTCGGACGGACGATAGATTTTGCTGGTAAGCTCAATATTCTTTTATACCCTTCTTCAAATGTACATCCCAGATGGAGAAACTAATAGTTAAAGGTCTATATTATCAAATACTACATTTGATTTTTGGAAAATCAATGGCACAAATCTTTGTGATCATTTCAAAGTTAAATTTGCCCCATTTTCTTGGGTGATTAATTTTGAAACACACCCACGTGTACGCATGAATGTTTGAATTGATACACCGGTCCATTCTGACCGTCGATGTATCGATTTCCGATTTTGCTATTAGGCGAGGAAGATTTTGGAAAAGAAAGTGTTTCATCCCGGTGGCATAGATTAGAATATAATGCCTCAATATCACTTTATCTGCCCTACACGTCGCAGTGGCCTCATATTCAAAACATTTAATATGTACATTGTACTGTACAGTTAGTACCTATATAGGCCCACATGTATCGGGTGGCCCCAAAAAATGACCCCCGAAGAATTTTCCATTTTGGACCTATAATTTTGATCTTTCCGCCGTGTCAAAACTGTTCGATATTTAGGGCTGAAAGTGAACACAGCATAATTCACAACAGATGGATAATATCGATATATTTGCATGCCTAAAATATCAAGGGCCCAGCTTTTATAGTGTTGAAATTATTGAAAAGGTGGTCATTTTTGGGCCACCCGATAATTCTTAGACTAGAGCTACATGTATGCTTAAGTATCATGAGGAATATTACAATGTATATTTCTACGATGGGTGGCGCAGCTGGTCATGTAAAATTATCTGTAATCAAGGAACTCGAGATACTTGGAAATAAATATCACGTCAATACACAACGTCTTAAGCCCTTTTTACACGAGCCGATTTTGTCGTACGACAGAGTCGTATCAGATTTGTCGTACCGATTTGTCGGGATCGGCTAATCTGTTTACGCGGGACGATTTATTCATGCGTCCCTTAGGACCTCGTGTGTCATTAGGTAGACAACCATGGGGAGAAGCAGCCGATGTCGAGTGAAAATAGAACACCCGACTTCTGCACACGATGTCGCACCGACAAAAGAATCGTCTCGGAAGTCTAGTATACACGGTGCGTTTTTGTCGTACGTCTCCGTCGGCCGACACAATCGTACGACAAAATCGGCTCGTGTAAATAGGGCTTTATTCTTATTTTTCGTGCTGATTTCAACGGGTTTTCAGGGCCGTATTTAACTTTTTGGTCCAGGGGGGCAGGAGCCTCTCAGGGGGGCAGAAGACCTCTTTTTGCTGTTTTTTGCCCAAAATCCGCATGAAAATCACGTTTTTTTTGGTTGGCTCTGGGGGGGGAAGTGCCCCCTCGCCCCCCTTTAAATACGGTCCTGGTTTTAAGTCGGGGGACCTTATTCACGAAGCTCCCGTAACTTACGGGAGTGCGCAAACTATTGACCTTTTGCGGACAGCGTATTTGTTCACTAGTGAGTTTAAGAAACCNCGACACAATCGTACGACAAAATCGGCCCGTGTAAATAGGGCTTTATTCTTATTTTTCGTGCTGATTTCAACGGGTTTTCAGGGCCGTATTTAACTTTTTGGTCCAGGGGGGCAGGAGCCTCTCAGGGGGGCAGAAGACCTCTTTTTGCTGTTTTTTGCCCAAAATCCGCATGAAAATCACGTTTTTTTTGGTTGGCTCTGGGGGGGGGGGAAGTGCCCCCTCGCCCCCCTTTAAATACGGTCCTGGTTTTAAGTCGGGGGACCTTATTCACGAAGCTCCCGTAACTTACGGGAGTGCGCAAACTATTGACCTTTTGCGGACAGCGTATTGTTCACTAGTGAGTTTAAGAAACCATACGTTAACGCTAACGCTAACGTTATTGACATCATTTTGACGTCACATCGAATGAATCTGTGTCATTTTGACGTAATTAGCGTTAGCGTTAGCGTTACGTACGGTTTCTTAAACTCACTACTATCAGCCTGACAAAGGATTTGCGTACCCTTAAAGGTTACGGGGGCTTTGTGAATAAGGTCCTAGGCCCCTACATCTGGGTTGTCTGAGCAGTTAAAAAGCTGAACTGGGTCGTTCTAGACCAGCGTCAAATGGATGTAGTCTACATGACTGTACTGCCAGGCCTCCCCAGAAAACGCCCCAAATGTCATAAACATGGCGAGGAACATCTGTCAGTCCAGACGGTCGAATTTCCTAGGCGTTTAGGCGAAGAACTATCCCGATTATGATTCGAACTTCTGATCCCCTAATCCTGTGGTTGGTGACCTAGCCCTTTACTGTCTAAGCCACTGAGGCATTCAAAGTCACCGAACGCCTTCTCACACCTAGGCCACCAGAAGCTGCCAAAACCATGTTCAACATGTTCATGGGGTCGCCTATAGAGGCAAATAAAAAGTCAGTGGTAGCCCACCTGGTAAAAGAACCGGGGAAACTGGTAACTTTGGAGACGACGTGACAAGGCACTCACTTCCGTGATTTATACGCAACCCAATACCAACCCCCCAAAATGCCAGTGATCGCCTGGTGGTATCGTGCTCTACTACCGACATCTTTAGGTTGTCCTTCTCTTGCTGTCGTTAAAATTTTCTGGAACCTTGGTGACCTCACCACAGTGGCGCGTCAATATAGGCCTAGTTTTAGATGCCCCCACAGGCTGACACCCTACAACCGAGCGAAGCGAGGCTCGCTTCGCTCGGTTGTAGGGGTCACCTCCAGATCTTTGCATCGCAACCACAGTTTTCGCGCCCTTCAAAACCTGGCAGTTTTTCACGTTCAAGTATAGGCTGAACTTCGAACGGGCTTCGTTGTCCACAGACTGATTGATGAATGACTTTTTTGATAATCTTTCTGTCAGGTGACATCTCATGATCGCTGTGAAGTAGACCCTAGACCGTTCTTTGGCAAAAGAGAAAGTGCCACTACTTGAACATTTCTTTGATGTTTTTATCTTTGACCGTGTTGACCTCATAAATCAACGGCGGGGCAGGTTTTTCCTTGGCTGGGTCGACTGATTCCTGCACTCGACCTCCTGAAGTATAACAAACAAGCGTCCATTGTCTCTTTCCTCCCTAAACTCCCTACGCAGTTGTGTACCGCGCCCCCTTCGGTTTACCCGCTCTCCACAACTGCTTTACTTCGTGGAAGTCGCCGCGTTTGGTCAACAGATGGCGCCAGGGCCTGGCGCGAGTTTTACAGCCTATCAGCACGCTGCTTTCAGAACTCGTTGGCCCGTTGGCAACGGATGTTCTTGTGCTACCATGGCTACGAACCGCTCGGCCAAAGAAAAAGTGTCTCAGCTTGGTTACCGGTTCCTCGGTGCTCTCATTGGTCGACTCTCTCAGCGCCATCTGTTGACCAAACGCGGCACATTTTACGAAGTTAAGCAGTTGTAGAGAGCGGGTAAACCGAAGGGGGCGCGGTACACAACTGCGTAGGGAGTTTATTTCCTCCCCAGAAAGGTGAGGGAAAAGCCCTGGGAATGCTGTTTCGGTCAAATTGACAACGGTTGGTAAAGGCGGTCACAGACTGGCGCGTAAGCAACGCGTCTGAAACACCGTGGAGAATCACCAGCGCATTAGCCGAGTTTCTCAGGTGGCAGCACTGTGATCCGAGTCGAACATGGTGGCTGTGTCACATATCGATGTGTGTGTTGCCGACTAAAACGCGAAAGATGGAGAGTTTCGGTCGAGGTGAGCGAATTTATGTAAATTCGAGGATGATCTAGTGATAATTTGCAATAGAACACGCCGAAATATAGGTGCTGAAGGAGTGTTGTTTCTTTGTTTGAAGTGGAAATGTTCGTAGTGTAGGCCGGTTGTTTCATTGATCGCAGTGACCAGCTGGTGACACTTGAACGTTTCCACTTCAAATGTAAAATCGACTACGTA
>NMRB01003276.1:6219-23322 GCA_002633025.1 Notospermus geniculatus | reverse complement strand
CATATAAGGTATAAACAGGGTAAAGCTTCTTGGTTGCCTGGATGCCCGCCCACTGTTCAGTGAGACCACAGCAATAGTTCATGGTGGTGAGGTTGACATGGTTGATCATGATCTTGTGTCAATGCATGCTCCACTAGACTGTTCAAACATGTCAAATCTACCTATTTGAATGATCTAAGTTACCAACTAGGCATTGAGACTGTTGCCCCACTTAAAAGAATGAGTTGAAGTACATGTACCGGTATGTGACCATACCTGATGAAAGATAGTCACGATATAACAGCACTTTGATCTTCTCAAGTGATGAAAAGCACAGTGGCCATTTTGTCAGCTAAGGTTCAACATAGTATCAGTCCTGCCTCAGTGTTACCACTGGCTACATACAGGTGGACAGGACACCAGTTACAGAGTCACTCTGGGAACATTGAAGTGTGGTAACTTCAAATACCCCTGTTTTTGATTTTGTTGAATAGCACCCCCTGGTGGACAGATCTAACATTATTTTCCCTTTGAACGGATGAAGAAAATATCAACCTACATGTATTTATTCCATCACTTTTGGTCAACATATTTATCACAAGTGCTGAGATATTGAGATATTTCGTTTTACGCAAATTGCCCCCTGGGGGGCACAATGTGGGTCAAATCGCCAAAATTTTTTGTTCTGTTTCGAGTCCTTCCTAGGGCCTACCTCTCCACCCACTTTCATGACCCTGGGCCTTGTGGTTGCGAAACGTGCCAGTTAACGGACGACACACACACAGACACACACACAGACGGACGCCACTCAGTATACATGACTAGCTCTGCGAAGGTCAGCAGAGCTAAAAAGCCAATGCAATACAATACACAGAAGACAAAATAGTATTTATACAGTTTATTCATTGAAGTACTCTTTCAATACATGAACGAAATTACCTACTAAAATAATGTTATCCCACAGGATTAAAAGATGCCAAATCACCTGGTAATCCTGTTTGAATACTCATATCAACAGATTTTTATACAAGGTTCCCCAAGGCAGTGGTGGCCCCATTACAAAAGGCGAGCAAGACCAGAAAAACACATCACTGAAAGAGGGCAGCACAGGGTATCATCACGTTAGAGAATTTAACCCTTAAAGTGACAAACTCTTTGAAAAGTTTTCAAGATTTTTTGCCGAAAAAAATCGATAAAAAAATCACCGGCACAAAATCTACAACATTACTGAAGCTAAAAGGTTAAATGTGGTCCTTTTAGTTTAGATGTACCAAGGACAACATTTACCCTTTCAGCAATACTGAATTGGCCCCTCCAATATTGCCCAATGAGCTGTATTTCTGTCAATGGGAGACTTTCCTGCCATCAGAGGCCACCACCAGTTAGTGGCCCTAGAACGTCAGAAAAGTTTATATCACAGACGTAAGCCACGCCCTTGACTTACGTACGTTGGAGCGCACATTTCCAATCTGTGACGTCAAAGTTTGTGTGGTTCTAGGACTGGTGGTGGCTTTTACAGCCAGCTGTACATCGCACTTGCGACTGCAGGGTTTCCGCCAGGANGATCAGATCAGTTACTTCCACTCGCAGGTGCGATGTACGCCTGGCTAATTAACAGCAATAAAGTCTCCAATCATCCTTAAAATATCTTGGTGATCGCTTCACATGTTTTTAGCTACTTTGAGTGTTTGTGAACTTCAAACCCAAGGATCATCGCCTCTGGCACTCAGGAGACAAATCAACGTGTAAGTGGCAGAGCTGCCACAAGCGGCAGAGGCAAAATAATGTGATAGATACCCACAAGTGCTGCCCTCTTTCGTAGTTAAGCCTAAGCAACTTTATAGCACAGGATATGTTCCTGGCTGCCCATAGAGAATACATGACACACCTCAGTCATGTGAAGCACGTTAGTAATTTACAGGCATTAGTGGTGATCATCCTATGACACTGGACAGAACAAAGTCATTTTTTGTCTCGTGAAATGCTCAAGCCAACTTATGGTCAAATTTTCCATACAATTTTTTGCCCTTACTGCACCTACCGGTACTTAAAGCTCCTTAGAACTGAATTTTATGGTATTTTCGAAGTGTCGCGAGAATGCAGGTAGAGGTATCATAGCCTCGTTAAGGTCCCCAAAATGCTTGCCTGATACATGTATGTACTTCGAAGTATCAAGCCATAGTTTTCAGCACACATTGAAACAACTGCAGGCAAAGCTCTCATGTATTCAGATACTGTAAACTGTGAAATTTTCGCGCTGCTAAATGTTCACGATTTTGGGGGGTCTACGAATTCGTGAAGAATAATTTTCGCAATTGGAACCCTTCAGCTTCAAAAAATCTCAAGAACTTGCGATTTTCGCGTGATTTATGTTCGCGTTTTGACCCTCGAGCGTGAAAATAAAACGCATGCGAAAATTTCACGGCTTACAGTACAGCATAGTACATTTTACACTACACTAATGTCAGAGGACGTAAGGACTTTCTGGATCCAATACAGTGTGGCTTTAAGTGTCTATTGAGCATCAGCACTCAACCATTACGCATTATGGCGACTCCATTTTTCCTCAATGATATACATGTACAATCTGTGATTGAGAAAATAGAACCTGTCCCAAAAGTGACACGGATGACGACCACTGCCTAACTTTACCACAACCAGCACATCTGTGACATCTACAAGTAAATGATACTCAGAATTAGAAACTTGAGTTTAATACCTACGTGTATCAAAAACAATTTTAAAGTTCAAGCCCCACCCAAGGACTCTTATACCAAACAATGATTTCACCCTGATACAACACGTGTGGATTTTTAAGACAAAAGGGGCCGATACACGGTCAATATTATTGCACAATACGGGGCCTAAAATAGGGCATGCGCTTCTGGCATGATGGGTAGAAGAAAGATTGGCAATAAAATTGCCCATCTTGATCCTCATATTGTGCAAGAATATTGACTGTGTGTGGCCGCTTTAAGGTCTCCATTCACTTGCGCGTTTTACGCTGCGTTGTGCAGTATTGATCATTTATTTTTTCCCACCACGCAACCTCCACACAATAAATGGGCCCATCTGATAGTAATTGTACCACAATCCAGAAAAGTGTGTAGAGGCCTTTTTTATGAGGACCAGCAAAACAGCATTTTTATATGACTCCCCGAAAACACTGATTTTGTGAACCTCACGAACACAAATTTCGTACTTACATGTAGGCCTATATGTTGCTGACAAAATGTCAAAACCGTCTTGGTGGCATTAATTAAAATTTTATAGTAACCGGTAACCATCAAGACAGCCGAAACGTGGAATTTGAAAAGAAATCTAGGACAGGGCCTAGATCAGTATGAGTAACTAAGCTTTTATACTCCATACTAAATCTAAATCTGGCAAGCACATCAGAGAAGTACCCTAGGCCTAGTTTGTCATCCAATTCAGCCACCGCATGACCAATAACACTGGGAACCGGAGAGTGAACATAAGCATTTTTCAGAATGATGAGACGAATCGGAGAATATTATAAACCAGGCCTAAGCCTGAAATGACAATTGCGATATGGAGTTCATAATTCTTGATATCAGTCGAAACCCATGCAGATAAATTCTGTACAAAAATAGCTCATACCAACACCCTAACAACATAAAGTATGATTCAACATAAAGTATGATTCACCCTAACTTCAACATTGCCGAAGTGCTAAGCTTGGAAATGAGCACAGGTCAGTGGTAAATAATCCATGTCGCAGTTTACATGTACCTAATGATGTTAGGGTAACTTGCTTTACTTTCCATGAACCTATAGCAAATCCAAGGTTGTGCTCAGTCAACTGGTAAATACTGTGGTTTGTGGTTTAATCATTGTGTTCACTTTATGATGTCTGTTGCACAGGCCTGGCACTTTGCCCATGTTGAAGTTCGGGCGAATCATACTATACTGAAGAAAACATTTTATTAAATACCAGGCCAGGGCTGATGAGTGGTAAAACTGAAATATTTTCTAAGAATAATTACACACAGCATGTAATGTCCTTTACATTTTAAGAAGGGATTTTTGCACTTGTCTTTAATACTTGCCGATTGTGGGTGTATTCGACTCCCTTACTTGCCGATTGTGGGTGTATTCGACTCCCTGTTCTCATCTGCACCCGAACAAGCCGAGAACAAGTAAAGTGTTCTCGAGTCTCGAATAGGAAAGTGCAGGTTACTATGGTTTCACTTCCGGCGTGAATACGGCGGCCTAAAAACCCCAAGGTTTTTCAAGAATACTTCCAAAATATTCAGTTTAGAATAAGGATATGTCATTCGTGTCATTTCTGCTTGCTCCTAAACCTCGAATAATTACACTATGATCTGACAAGAAATATTTATAAAGTTGTCGCCAGTGTCCGCCATCTTTGTTCTCGACTGTTCCCGTCTGCACCACCAGGCGAGGTGGTGTGAGATTCGGGAAAAGGAACACGTTCCCGAACGCGTTCTCCGCTGTTCGACTCTTCCAGAACACCGTTCTCTGCACCAGAACACATAAGAACAGTGAGTCGAATACACCCTGTGGTGACCAAAAACCACCTAAACCCACAATGGGCGCTGTCAGTGAGTTGACCAATAGGTGTCACTACGGCCCAATTCAATGCATATAACGGACCTATTCATTCTTGATTGAGCACCAATCAAGAGAAGTGTCTTTTGTATTGGTCCGCTAGAACTGTGCTGCCATCTTTTGGCAATAGGCGCAGCTGACTGCTGCTCCTATTACATCGTCCATCACACCTACTCTTCATTCCACAACCACTTGGTGCACGGCTTTTGGCCGTTATTTCCACATCTGATACAACGGCTGGGTCAAATTTGACATACCATACAAAAACATCAATCGATTTGTCTTTTTTGTTGCTTTTTACCCTAAAAACATGACATAAAGTAATTCTTTTACCAACATGACCAATCACATTCGTGTTTACGGGCGAAATGGTGGCCACTTTGAAATGATGCAATGATGAATTTTGCAATGCATTGCGTCATTTCAAAATGGCCACCATTTCGGCCGTCAACACAAACTGTGATTGTGAAGGAACTTTTTTCTGTCACGTTTTGCGGGAAAATGACAGTGATGATGCATGTAGCGCAAAAAAAGACAATATCGATTGATGTATGGTATGTCAAATTCGGCGCAGCCGTTGCGGAGCTATCGTTGATAAACCTCGCGCCACTCGGAATTGGAATGGAGAGTAGTTGTGGCCTCTGACAGTAGTAAAGTCCCCCAGTACAAGATATTATTTCCTCATCACCACAAATACAGATAAATTAGGTAAAAAAACCTCTGCTTTCAGCAGAACTTGCTCAGTTCTTCCCCACGTCCCTTATTCAAAACGTGACCGATAAATATTGAACCCGACATGCTGGTGATTGACACATAAAAAACATACAATGCCTAATCAAATAAAATGTTAATTAGGAAAATAATTAAGAATGATTACATCTACAGGTGAAGAAATTTACACGGTGGTGATAGAATTTTTATTTCTACATGTAGGGGCCTACTTTAACAGGGTGGGGCCTAGGATTTCAACTAATTCTGTGTAATTCACCATAACATATATTGAAATATACAGCACCTTTCCTTTTGAGAACAAAGCGTGGGAACGCTACCGGTTGACATCATGTTGACTCCATCATGTCCATATCCAAACAGTAAAAGCCTAGAAAAATAAATTGTGTGTTTCTGGTCATCGGCGATTTCCAAAAATCGAGGGTCGGACAGTCATGATTTTTTAAAAATTTTCCATTTTTGGTACAGATAATTTTATTGCAGCTACAGGGATTATACTACAGGTTATCTAGAAGCCAGGAACAGCCTCAAAAGCTGCTCCGGCATCCATGCCTAAAGGCCTAGAGAGCAAAAGAGATTAATTTTGATGGATGTTGCATTTTTGTGAGAAAAAAAAAGTTTGTTTCCTGGCCAGTCAGAATTTTTGAGGGTCGGTCGGAAAATTACAAATGACCGGAAACACAAAAATTTTTTTTCTAGGCCTAATACACCATTTGAACTGGATGTGATGGCCTTCAATGTTCAGCTAGTCGTACACAGAGGAAGCTAGGGCCTATGTAGAATTCGGACTTTGCTCACGTTAGATGCAATGAAGTCATTCAACCATTATACAGTGGAGCAAGTCCACGGTGTCGGATGTGACATGTTTTCACTTTCACAAATCAATGTAGAGCAGTAGAAAACCAGTGTGCCCAGAAAAAAACCTGCGCTGTCAGGAGAGTGGATCCAGAGATGCCAACCTAAAAATTTGGCTGTCAGTATTTTTTCCAAAATTTTGGCCATCTGTCAGTAGTTTTAGGGCTGCTGTCAGTAGTGAAGTATTTTAGTAAAACCCAAACTTTTGAAGTGAATACTGTAAAGCAAGATAATTTCACGGCTGGAAATTTTCGCGAATCAAGAATTATAGACATATTCGCGGCAAGATATTTTCGCGAGTCTCTGCCATTTTTTCTGTTTTTTTTTCATATTTATCACTTGCGTGTACCCATATTCGTGACAGGAAATTTTCGCGACTCATACACTCTTGCGAAATTCGCGAAAATTCCCTGCACGCGAAATTTTCCTGCTTTACAGTAAACTAGTCTAATAATGCATGGATTGCCATTGGAACACGTGGAAATGTCATGATACTCCTGCACAGGAATCGATCGCAGCGCCCTCGGAATCCCCGCTTTGGCAGGATTTCGAACTAAACACTATGTTTAGTTCAGGATATGGCCGCGGTGGCGCTGCGATCGTCTTGGATCGAACGCTGACAAAGCACGGGAATTGAAGTTCACAGTTTTTTTACTTCATTTTTGTTTTCAACGTACAGTACCTTGCACAATTGACCTTCCTTCCGCGCCGCGCACCATCCGCGTACTACATGCAGCGTCATGCACGTACCGTCCTCGTATCTTCCGAGGACGTGGCGCAGCGTCATGGAAGGCATGCAGTGAGGACGTAACGTCATTCACCCGACGTCACGCAACAGAGACGCGTGACGTACCCGTACCATACGCGATGAACTGAAGCCTACCTTCCTCGTCATGTACGGGGAAGGTACACGGATTTAGGGAGGTCAATTGTGCCAGGTACTGTAATTAACATTTTTTACGACGTAGTATCGTAATGGGTGGCCAAAATGCGGAGAAAATATGGCGAAAAACGTAGGGTTGGCATCCCTGGTGGATCCTGCCTTTTTACTCACTGGGGTGGAATCTGCAACCTCAGAGGTGATACGCACCTCTTTTTTCACTTCACCAATTTGACAGTCGAATCATTTTGCTATGATCTATACCGGGTAACCAAGTTTAATACAGAGTATAAAATCTTTTCGCGACCAGACCAAAACTGTTATAAAATTGAAAGGAATCTTTAAAATAATGCTCTATATGAACAGCTCACCACAGCCACTGCAACGAAACTAAAACGTACCAACAACCTTAAAAAGGTCTAACATGTCTGAAGCGATGACACTTAAAAATGCCTTAAACGGTACCCTTTTTTTCTCCATAAAGTCACGTTTCCACTACAGGGTATACCGTCAGGGTTTGCCACAAGCTGTGTGGTTTTCACAGCGTTTTGGAGAATCTTACATGGTTTAACCACGGTCTTATGAAGTAAGAAGAACACCCCTATATAACCAGGTTGAGAAACGGCACAAATGTCGGATGAAAATATCAGTCAAATTTGGTCAAATCATAAGTTCCAGTTGTCCACTGTATACGTCAGCGGGAACATTAAAGTATGAACTTTTTTAATACCGTATTTATTGGCGTACAAAACGCACTGGGATATAAGCCGCACCCCCTGGACGCCATTACCAAATCCATAAATAAAGCGCACTGGTGATATTATTTTCTGGCCATATTTAAGCCACGTGTAAACGATTGGAGCCTTTTGAACCATACCTTTAAGCGGCGAATCCACTGTCGCGATATGGGCTTGAGACGGGGTTGCGGCCCCTTGCGATCGCCTTATATGGCAATCGGAAGTCCTTATAAGGTAACCGCAAGGGAACGCAACCGCGTCTCAAGCCAAAATCGCGACAGTGGATCACCCGCTTTAGTTTTACCCGCTATCCGCAACTGCTTCACTTTGTAAAATTCGCCGCCTTTGGTCAACAGATGGCGCTGAGAGAGTCGACCAATGAGAGCACCGAGCAACCAAGCTGTCCTGAGACACCTTTTCATTGGCTGAGTGGATCATGTGATCCAGTAGCCATGGTAGCACAAGAAATCCGTTGCCAACGGGCCAGAGTTGTGAAAGCAACGTGTGAGAGCCTAAATCTCGCGCCATCTGTTGACCGAATGCGGCGACTTCGACATGTTCTATGAAGTGAAGCAGTTGTGGAGAGCGGGTAAACCGAAGGGGGGCGCGGTACACAACTGCATAGGGAGTTTAGAGAGCGCCATACTCGTGAAAATATGATTAGCCTACAGGTTGGAAAGATCACATCTGCAACTAGAAAATTGACTTGCGAGTCAATTTGAAGACCGCCCTTGAAAATTCACTGATGAATTTTGTAAATATGTTAGGGCGATGTAGAAACTGATGATATTGGGACTGAACATGCGTCATCTACGTTACGTTTGTTGATGATGTAGGCCTAGATGTACACGGCTTTACAGTGCGAAGCGTGTTTCGCGGCAGCCAAGAGCAGGGGGTTATTGTTTTCAAAATTAGGCCTNTCATCTAATTAAACAGTTCATTGTTGGTGGATGACCCCCAAAATCAATAGGTTTCCGTGTAACATGCATATCCACAACTCCTGAAAGTTTCGTCGCGATACGTGGCGTATTTTTTGAGTTATCCTGCCGAAACCACAGATTGGAGAGAGAGAGAGATCGAGAGAGAGAGAGAGAGAAATCCAGTGAAACCAATGAAGACCGCCACCTTGTGAGGTGGTGGCGGTCTTAACACTTTCACCGCCAAAAACGGAAATTTCCGTTTTTTTCCGTTTTTTTGTGGTTTTTGCACAGTAATATAGATGGCAGTACCATGAACAACTGGAGAAAATTTCGTGAAGATCGGTCAAATGGTTTTGGAGTAACATTGTTTCGAAATATCCGTTTTATTGGAGAATGCATTACGTAATATGGCCGCTAATGCATTTTTCTAATTTTTTTCTGATATTCGTGGAAAAAATGAAAAAAAACGGCCTTATTTACAGACTATGTTCATAAAAGTTTCGTACTGATAGCAGATATATTGGTATCAAAATGAAGCTGGCGACTTCCTTGTTCTGCTGGTATATTGAGTTAGGAGTTATCCCCTTCCTGTATTGAGATACTTTGTATTAAAATTAGGTAAATGTAAAAAAAATGTTGAAAAAAGTCTGGCGGTGAAAGTGTTAATGATCGGTTGATTACGGACTTCAGCGAGAGTAAAATTGGATGCAGTTGTGGTTTTTCAGGACTGCAAAAGACAATAGCCCCATTTACACTGAGGGAAAATAACCATGCTGGGACCGGTCCGAGCAGGGATCACCCAAAAAATAGCAAGTGTAACCGGGACAAGCATGCCAGGAACGATTCCGTACCGAACCGTGCTGAGACCACCAGTTGGAGGTGGTCTCTGACCCGTTCGAGCACGGATCGGTTCGATAACACTGCCGTGTAAACGGTCACCGATATCAGTACGGTTGCTTAATTGTGTTCTGCACATGCACGAATTATGAATGACGTCATTAGCGGGAATTTCTGAGTGATTTTGCATGGAGGCATCCATCTTGTTGTTGTCGTTCAATTTTCGTACCTCCGAATGACTGAACTGACTGGAGAGTTCGTGGCACAGATAGATTCCCCACCAACTTGGCTCGGTTCCATTTTGCAAATGAAAACGGGGCAGATGGCCAGATGACCAAGCGGGCCGGGACCGGTCCGAGCACGGATCGCTTTTTACGTGACCAGTGTAAACAGGGCTAATGTGAAACAAGTGCAAAAATCTCCACTCCAAGTGGACCTGTAGGCCATTTCAGAGGGAGACAACAGCAATTGTTGGAAAGAAGACTTACCAAATATTAGTATCAGTCGCATCTGCATATCAGGAGGTGTATCCGAGCTTTATAGAATAATCCAACTTCTCCGAACATAAAATCAACTATCCACACAAGAATAAAAACTCCACTGAACTCATTGCAACACACATCGGCAGCCAGACTTTTAAATCTTGCCAGATTTGTTTCATGTTCCATCATTGAGGTCAATCCTCTACATACCATTTCTCACCATTTGACAAACATTTCACAAAAAAACCCAAGTAATATACTCAGCAACCAGTGTTACCATGACAACCGTTGCTGAGTCTCCATGGCAGCATTTTTCTACATGAAAGAATCTACAATTTCTGCCAATTTAACAAAACCATTTACAGCTATTCACAGCATATCATCGTCTGTCACAACATTATGAACATAAGCAATATTTTTGGTCTCTTCTTACAATGCTAGGGGTTCATTTGCAATTTGGACCCATTCCCTCCCTGACTTTTTAGGTGCTATGCAAATTTAGGATTTTGCTAATCCCAAGTGGGGTTCTGCCACTCCCGACATGGTTTCTGCCACTCCTGACATGGTTTCTGCCACTCCCAANTGGTTTCTGCCACTCCCGAAGTGGTTTCTGCCACTCCCGAAGTGGTTTCTGCCACTTGCAAAGTGGTGTCTGCCACTTGCGAAGTGGTTTCTGCCACTCTCAAAGTGGTTTCTGCCATTTGCAAAGTGGTTTCTGCCACTAGCAAAGTGGTTTCTGCCATTTGCGAAGTGGTTTCTGCCACTCATAAAGTGGGTTCTGCCACTCTGGAAATGGTTTCTGCCGCTCCACAAGCGGTTTCTGCCACTACTCATGAAAAGATGAACAGTGTAGCAATACATGTTTTGAGGCAATAGGAGGGATGCATCATCTACACAACACAAGTTGTGCTTGGTAATAGAAATGCCTTCAAATTGTTCATGCATATAGGTATAAACTGACATGAACATGGTTGAACCTTTCCTCACCAAGAAACAGGTTGGTCCCACTATATTTTCTACAAATGATATACGAGTGATAGGGGTGGAAATATCTGATTGAGAGCCGAGGAAACTGCAGGACTACCGCTACTGAGAGGCGCTGTGAGCAGTTGTACCCTTTTTTGATGTCTCTCCCTTTTGCGCTGCATCAAGAACGTCACGAGGCGATAACATTGCAAAGCTTTGCTGTCTTGTACGCCTTCAATCTCGTACCCAGAGATTCATTATGCTCGGGCCGAGGTTGTAGGTTGCTCCATTAATCTCTGGAGACAGTTACAGACTACTTCGGGCTTTTCCAAGACACGTGTGTTACACACTGCACATGAACATATACCAATATTTGACTGTTTCACCCCAAGTTTATGTAGAGCTCCAAGTAGTGCTTTGTTTTTTTCTTAACAAATACAACAGATCCCTCATGAAAAACTTTCTAAGGACATTTTTCTGTGTAATATTTTACACTGCAATTATCTGAATGCATCTGCGGTCTAAAATCGCACGATGCAACAAATCACACTTAAGGCGTGAAATAACCAGCCGTCTCCAGAGATGGTGCAACCTACAACCTCGGCCCGAGCATAACGAATCTCTGGGTACGAGATTGCTGCGTCTTTGGTACAACCGCTCGCAACGCCCATCAGGCGTGATAAAAAGTAGTGCAGGTTCCTTATAACAGCATTGTTTGGTATAGACTATATTTGCCGAGTTCTTGTACAGCGGGCGGGAGGAAACCAGAGTGTCCGAAGAAAACAGCAGTGACTCCCTCTCTATCATGAGAATGGGTTCAACTGAGGATCCAATCTAGGACCTAGAGGTGAGAGGCACCCATATTTCCCCTATCCTGACAGCCCATGGAGTTTCACAAATCCTGGACAGAGGGGTATCATCTGAGAAAATTTCTGGTCACAAGACAACTGGTACCTGAAACATCCCCTTTTTAGTACTGCGCAAAAACATCCAAAGCGAAAGTTTGGCTAATTTTGAAATGCTTTTCTTGCTCCCAAGTCTACACCTTGGAGACATCAATTGCCATTGGTCCTTAGAACACTTTAAGATAAGTCTTTAAATGCCCTCAAAGCCTAAGTCAGTGGCAAATTTGAACACGGAAATCCACACGCCCCCTGGATACTAAACTCCCTACGCAGTTGTGTACCGCGCCCCCCTTCGGTTTACCCGCTCTCCACAACTGCTTCACTTTGTAAAATTTGCCTTGTTTGGTCAACAGATGGCGCTGAGAGAGTCGACCAATGAGAGCGCCGAGCAACTCGTAACCAACCTGGCCCGAGACACTTTTTCACTGGCTGAGCGGATCATGTGATCTAGTAGCCATAGTAGCACAAGAACATCTGTTGCCAACGGGCCAAAGAGTTCTGAAAGCAGCGTGCTGATAGGCTATAAAACTCCCGCCAGTCCCTGACGCCATCTTTTGACCAAATGCAGTGTTCTAGCCAGAAATTTTTCCAAACAGGGTGGGATGACTGCATTTTCCTATGATTTTAAGGCCCTGGATTTTCAAACAGGGTGGGAGTGAAATTCAAACAGGGTGGTGTAATAGAAAATGCATTGCAAGTTACATTTTTAAAAAGGGCGGTAAAATTTGAACAGGGTGGTAAAGTGACCTCTGAATTTTGAACAGGGTGGTACCGCCCTGTGAAACTGGCCTGGCTAGACCACTGAAATGTGGTGACTTCTACGAAGTGAAGCAATTGTGGAGAGCGAGGAAACCGAAGGGGGCGCGGTTCACAACTGCGTGGGGAGTTTACCTGGATACCCGCAAAGGTATCATTTACTGACCATTTAAAACAGGCACAGAAACGCCAACACGAAATTCAAACGATTACATAACCACAGAATTCATTGATTTTTAAAATACAAAACGTTCAACATGTTCAACTGAATAAACATGAAACAAGACCCAAAAATCTATGTTCCTTTAACATTGCAACAGACATGATGAAGTAATTAATCATATTAATTAATCACTAGTATTAATTACATAATGTACTAAGAGGACATGAATGTATTCTGGCTCTTTACAGTCTCAAGTTCTTTTATTTGTTGTATTAAAAATAATATCCTGAAAAGAGAAAAAAGAAGTGGAATTTAGATATTATTAACTCATCGGCCCCCGCGTCACGCTCACACGACGTACATGACCCTCCCGAGTGTTCCAATGCGTTGAACAGCGTCATGGCCCCAGAGCTTGCGTCATCTGCCGCAGTAAACAGTGGCATGCCCCAGAAAATCTGTCCTAGCGCAATGGGCATTGATCGACTGGAATTGGTCAAATTATATTAAATCTTGCCGAAAAACCACTCTTTCCGAAGACGTAAGAATTATTTTTATTCGAGAAGCCGACGAAATGAATAAAATTGAGGAAGAAAGGCGCAAGAAAAAAGCCGGCTTTAAATTTCAAGATGGCAACCATGCTTGCGGTGAAATTCAGTCCGATAAAATGCTAAAAATCCTGTCATAAGTGGACTAAAGAATGTGTTTGTTAATCAATAGAATAAAATTGCTGGTGAACCAACTTTCCTTGTCCACCACATCACCGGACAGGATCTGCAATCAATTCAGTAGAAATAACTCGTGAATTGGAGTCGTCAACACCGCGCGAGCCGACATTGACAGACTGTGTACATTACGCATGCTGTATGTGTGTGTTCATGTGCATTGTTGACACTGCGCCATGACAGAACGACGGGACCGAGTCACCACGGCCTCTTCTGACCTTCCTAATTTATTAAGCATGCGACCTACAAAATTTGCATACATTACAAAGTTGTTCAGTATTGGTACTTCTAATTGGTTGACCTTTTCAAATTTTAGCCAATCACAGGAGCTTTCACAAAATCGCGATGGAAGCTGGACAGCGCAACATGGCGCTCGTGGGGATATACACGCCATTGCACGTTACGTCAGCGCACTGCACGGCGCTCTCGTGGGCCGATGAGTTAACACACTTCAGGACGGTTCCAGCGAGATTTTCCAGCAATGGTAGTTACAGCCACCAAACGATAGATGGAACCACTGGCCATCTTGTCCCACTGTGCTTTCGACGATCTCATTGAATACGGTCTTGAAATTGGTGAAGGTCTGTTTGTATTGTATTGTGGTTTAACCCTTTGACGTACATGTTTTTCGGGGGCATAGTTTGACCCCCCACCCCCCATTTATCTTTAGAGGGTTATCCTGACCAAACGAAAGGAGATAGAATATGGCAGTAATGGAATTATTTTTAGCAGTATAAGAGATCTTTCAGAATACGTATAAAAATATCTTGATACATGAACGTCTGTTGCCATGGTAACCACTATGTTCATGTCATAAAACATGATTTTTGCCAAATTTTCTTTATTTTTTTCAAAAAACTAAGATTTTTTCAAAATTACTCAGCAGATACATCAGAAATAACACCAGAAATGGAATTAGGAGGTGATTTTGAACTTGGGAGTGAAAATATGAGCAGAAAATTTTCAAAAATAAGATTTTTACAGCAATTTATTTGATCGTTGCGTCATATCCCAAAGGCTAAAACAATAGGCCTACGTACATGACAAATGCATGACGTCATCAAGCTTTTTGGCAAAATTGGAAATCTTCAACTTCAAGTGCGCTTCAGGCCATGATGGTAAAGAGTGACACCTAGTGGAAATATGCTACATCAGGACAGAATTACATCGACTACAAGATTCTGGTGCAGGACATTTCAAGGGGGTGCCTGATGAGCAAAATTCGGCAATTTCCTGGGGGGTGTAAATGGGCGGTCACTAGCGACCGCCCTGTACGTCAAAGGGTTAAACCAACATGGCTGCGCTCGGGAGGCGCTTTCTTCATTTTTTGCGAAAAAACGTGCGTATTTGCGAAAATAGCAAATTTTCTAAAGCTTTATCTCCTGGTGTCATGTCAGTACGTTTAGGCTCATTTTCCGTGTGACTTTAGACTGGTTGGTTTTGTGGCGGAGGGTCACATATGAGGTAGATATTGAAATAGACATACCTTTGTTCTTGTAAGGTGGACTGTATCTCAGCAATACGAACTAAAGACCTGGCCTTCTTAAGGTCAGCAGATACTTGTGTACAGTGCAGACTCCCCACTGTGTGAGCATCCTCCATGTAGTGGTCAGCCTGAAACGAACAATGAAATGCTGTCTTTTAGAACTATACAATACCATAAGGGACACACTCCACGTGAGCTACTGCGAAACTAATGTATTAGGCCATCCCTGCATACCATCTACATGTATATTATAATTGACGGCACTTTAAGTTCGACCGCTAACTCCTCCGTGGTTTCTGATCGAAATGGCACCATTTTCACAGGGAATGTTGAGAATGACATGGGGGTGGTCCTTACGTGGGTACCATTATATTTTTTTACGCGTTAGCGAATAAAATGCATGAAGAAACTTCCAATGATTTACAATGCCCACTCGCCTGGTTTCGCTGGCCACCATTTGATGGTGCTGCGCACGCAACGCCACCTAAACGGTGGCCGACGGAACCAGGTTACAATGCCCACCAATATTTTCTTCAATCATGCAAGGTGATTCGAAAACAGGAACTTCAACAGATAAAACTGCTGCCATCTGCTTTCCATAGGCCTAGATTATTGCCCAAGGNAAATTATTGCCCAATGAGTTGGCCCCCTCCAAACATATCCCCCCACGCAGACGCCCTGCAAAATGCCATCCTCTGGCCACATGCATCCTGTGAATATGTGCTCGCCACACGGGTATCGTGCTAGTGATCTATAAATACACACAGTACACCTGCATGACCAAGATTCCTGTCCGCAGTGAAGTACAGCTGACTGCGGACAGGATTTTGCAGTAGCTCACGTGGAGTGTGTCCCTTATGCTACGATGTCTATACAATACTATGACAGTCTTGACTTTTAGAACTATACAATACATGTACTACAGAATACACAGTCCACTCTCGTTATATCGCCCCTCGATATACCGCCACAGACAATTGACTTCCTCGGTCGAAGGCAATTCAACATTGCCAACAACAATACCCTCGTTATACCGCCAGTGGTGGTATAACGAGAGTCGACTGTACATGTACTAACAGAATGTATTACAGAAAATACAGTAAACTCGAGTTTAAACCACCAGTTCATTATGTTCATAAGCACACCCACAATCGAAATGGGAGTGAATAAAACATAACAAGTGTTATGCTGAATGGCTGGGTGGAATCGGAGGCTCAAGGCCTAGGCTGGACTGGATTAAAACGAACTGATTAATTGAAGCCTAAAATCCATGTCCACCCTGTATGAGGCCACAAACAGAATTGGATCGGACAAGGGTCAGTTTCATCCTAAGCCTTATAACCAGTGTGGGGTTGTGATTCGAGTAGCGATTCCAGCCATTCAGCATAATACTTATGTTTTATTCACTCCCATTTCGATTGTGGGTGTGCTTATGAACAACATAATGAACTGGTGGTTTAAACTTGAGTTTACTGTATTACTCTAAAACTACATGTATATACAATACCAGTCCTTGTCCTGAAAGGCGCGCAATTGCGCTTGCGCCCCATAGCGCACGTAAATTGTTTTTTAGGCGCGAAAAGAAACGCGCGCCTAGCTCCGAAAAAAGTTCAAATTTAGCGCACCTTGAAAATTTAGTGCCAGCACTGCTAGCGAGTGTGCCACTGCCAGACGATCCCGACTTGACAGCTTTCACTTCTACAGTGACCTGAACTTTTGGTTTTATTTCGCTGGGATGGAAAGAAATCGCCTCAAAAACTGTTTGGTTGGATTCCTGATGAAATTTCCTTTCCAATGACATAAAGCTTGCCCATCTTGGTCATTTTGATGAAGAGATATAAGGCCTACTTGATTGGGCAGTTGAACACCAGAGTTGGCTTTGCGCCAACTGCTATGCAGACATCTCTGTGTGTGCCTACGATCGTAACGATGTTTCTGGTCAGCCAGTCTGACTAATTAACAGAAATAAGCTGATGATGGACACAATAAGAGGCTCAAATTGGGTGTTTTGTTCAATACCCTGTTGATTTCATTGCAAGCTTTACTTTATATTAATCATTTTTGGGCCAAGTTATCTGGTGAGTTTGACTCAG
>NMRB01003275.1:48281-69896 GCA_002633025.1 Notospermus geniculatus | reverse complement strand
CTAAATATCTATGCAAGTATCCTGTACATTCCTGCTAAAATTTCAGTCCCAACGAACGTCACGTGTGGCCACCAGGTGGCCATCTTGAAAATTGAATTTTTGACATCTGTGACCTAGGCAGGAAGGTACTTCTTGGTGTGTTCAGCTTTATCCTATCTGTCCTGATCCTTCATCATGAGAGTCACAGTATGGAGACTTATCACAGAGGTGAGCACAATGGCCCTGGCCATTTCATTTTTTACGTACTGTAGGTTTATTCAAAAATATAATACACAGCTTCTGGAGAGGAAAAAGCCAAAGGCTTATAGGTTTCTACAGAATATAACATATCTTACAATACAGTTAATTATGGGCGAACGTTGTAACTTGAAGAGAACATGAAAAGTGCGGCGGAACTGAGTGCAAGGTCTAGAAACGTTTCGTGCGTTCGATAAATTTATGTGCAGCTTTGGTGATCAAAGTGTTTTCTGCAACAGACAAAGTTGGATGGCCATTTAGCAGTAGATCTGCAGAAAGTGCTAAGTTATTTACTGTTGTGATGAGGTGTGTGTCTGCAATTAGTATATGTCTGGCATTTGAGTAATTTTGGCAATGAAGGAAGAAGTGATCAGCATGTTCTGGGTGGTTTGAGGAGCACTGGTTGCAGATAGGGGAGGGGATTATATGGTTGGCATGTAAATCAGCGGATAAACTACTACATCTGTTTCGCAATCGCGCGTGTATTATGTTGATGGGTCTTGGGCCTATACCGAACCAGTGAGGTGGTTGGATTGCGGTAAATTCTTGGGAACGTTTGAGGGCGTGTGTAAATGTGGAAAGAGTGGGTTTACTGCGTATTGCAATGTCGAGAGAGTTCCACTCGCGTATGGTGGAAGGAAAGAAGGAATTAAGGAAAGTTGCTGTCCGACAAGGAAAGGGAGTTATTGAAAGATTTTCTGATAGTCGAGTATTATAGGTGTGTCTTTCATCAACTCTATCTGGTAAGAATTCTCCAAGGTTAGGGGGCGCTAAGTTGTTTATTATTTTATAGAACATAATCAGGCGATGGAGTTTTCTACGTTTTTGTAAAGGTAGGAGAGCCAGTCTCAGAGTACAGGTCAGTATGATGGGAGCTGATGGTTAGACCTGTTGTGCATCTCATTGCTTTAATTTGATGTGTTTCGAGCTTGTCAGATAGAAATTGAGGAAGTCCGTCCCAGACAATGTCGGCATATTCTACTTTGCTTCGTATGAAGGTTTTATATATAGTGAGAAGTGAGTTTTTGTCGACAGTGTATTTAACGTTGAGTAGCAGGCCGAGTCTGCGGTTCGCCTCTCTAAGGATGTTATTGATGTGGATTTCCCATGAAGCAGAGTCAGAAAAAGTAACTCCAAGATGCTTATGGCTGTTAACTTGTGTTATTGGCCTGTCGTGAAGGAATACTTGGACTTGAGAAGGTTCGTTTCGCCAGCTTATAATCATATGTTCAGTTTTTGTAGAGTTGTGGGTCACTGCCCACTTCCTTGACCACCTCTGTATACTGTCAATGTCGTCTTGTAAGGCCGGGGTAGGAAAGTCTGAGGTTGGGAGAAGAAAGGAAATGGGTGGTGTCATCCGCGAAGAGAAAAGTATTTCCCGCTGTTTCTTTGGTAACGTCATTAATGTATAGGAGAAAGAGTAAGGGGCCTAAAATCGAGCCTTGGGGAACACCAGCTTCCAAAGGAAGCCAATTAGATGTTTGGCCCTCAATGACAACTCGGTGCAGTCTATTGTCCAGATAGCTCTCGAACCAGAGTAATAGGTTCCCCCTGATTCCGTACTGATAGAGTTTAGTCATGATCCTTTTGTGAGATGTCTTGTCAAAGGCTTTGGCGATATCACAAAAAAGTAGGAAGACCTCTTCCTTTTCGTCAAGGCCACTTAGAATTCTGTGATTTAGCTCCAGTAGTTGGGTAATCGCCGAGTGTTGTGGCAAGAAACCTGATTGAAATTTTGTGATGAGATGCCTTGTATGATTGTAAACATTTTTATATACTATTTTCTCGAATAGTTTGGCAACGACACTGAGGAGAGATATAGGTCTGTAATTGTTGGGGTCGTGTTTACTACCCTTCTTGTGAACTGGGGTGATATTAGCCTGTTCCCATTGGGTGGGAAATGTATGTTCGTTTAGTGATCTATTGAAGAGAATACGGATGGGGTATACAAGTTCAGGTCTGAGGTATTTGATGACACGTGGGCAGAGTCCGTCAGGTCCGGAGGCTTTATGTATGTTCATGAGTTTGAGTTGGTCCGCTATTTCATCCTCGTTAACGTAGAAAGTCTCAAGTAGCTCGTTGTTGTAAGGGGCAACCATGGTTTGGCTTGGGACGTTTGTTTCGTCGACTTTGCAGATGTCAGCAAAGTAGGAAATCAGTATATTTGCTTTGTCAGATGGATTGGAGACCACTTTCCCGTCAACCTGGTTACCCGAGTTTAGGCCGGTAACGGTTCTGGCAAATTTCCACCAATCTTTGTCATTCGTCCTATCTGTCAGTTTCTTTGTCATGTTCGCAAGGTAGTCGCGTTTTGTGTTTCTGATTAAATCTGTTACATAGTTGCGTTGAAATCTGAACTGGTCAAAAAGGAGGCGTGATCCAGTTCTTTTTGCCTCACGGAAAAGTTTATTTCTTCTTGTAATTTCAACTTTGATCTCAGCAGTGACCCAGGGTTTATCTTTTGCATTGAATTTTACTTTGAAGGAAGGAATGTGTTTCTTACAGGCTGATAATAAAGTACATGTACTAGTGAATCTGGCTACCGCAGAATCCAGGTCCAGACCGTCAAGTAGACGCCTCCAGTCGATGTTTGACACATCATGCTTAAGGGCAGTCCAATCTGCCCTATTGTAAAGCCAGATCCATCGTGTAAAGTGTGAATTGTGTTCAATAGGTATAAAGTCGATTAACACCGGACAGTGATCGCTTATTCCTTGAGGGATTACCTTAACGTTCGGAAACAGTTCCGGGTCACCAACAATGACTGGATCTAGTAGAGTTTGTGTGTGTGCTGTATAGCGAGTGGGTTCAGTAACCAACTGGTGCATGTCAAGTGAGTCAATTAACTCAGAAAGATGGCAAGGCAATAAGAGGTTGTCGTTAAAATTCCCAACAAGAACGATCTTTCTCGTTCTTAGTACAGCAACGACATTGGAAATGTTGTCATATAATCTATCCCAGCAGCTAACCTGCAAGGCAGGGTTCCTGTATCCTACTCCCACAATGATGAAGTCAGTTTTATATGAGACCTTAACCAACATTAGTTCTAGATCGTTTTCTTCAAAGTGGCGGAGTCTTGTGCCGACCAGGTTGGTGGATAGCTAGAGGCAGACGCCTCCGCTAGAGATTGAGAGGTCTTTTCTGAACACTTTGTTAAAACCAGGGATCAGGATATCTTTGTCACTTATCGAGTCATCGATTCTAGTCTCGATCAGGCAAATGATGTCAACGTCGGAGGGTACTTCTACGGATAATGAATGAACTTTGCTGCGAAGGCTGTTAATATTAAGAGAAAACAATTTGGGTCCAGGATTTACATGAATATCGCCAGACAGGATCAGCATGATTAAGAGTGCACTAAGATGGTGTTGAATATTGATGCAGATCATGATACTAAGTGTTATATAGCAGAATGAGCCAACTAGAATACAAGAAGGTGCATAAAATAACCATGAGTCTTCTGAGCTCCTGCGGTATGTCTGGTTGTGGTATGAATGTATTCGATATTTCAATATTTTAATATATCGCTTGCTTTGAAAGAAGGACAAGAAGAGTTGGAAATGGGCATGGTACGGTTTAACGGGCATGAACATGTACATTTTTTTGTCGAGGGTGTAGGTGTCGGTGTGGTTGTGCTGGAAAGGTGCATACAATGAAACAGACATGAATATACAAATAGCTGTAAACTTGGGATAACGCATATTTAAGGTATGTGGGTTGAGCAGGCCGCAATTTGATACCTGAGAGAGAAAAAAGTATCTCGACTAAAACGGTGGCAATGGAGTCTGAAAATATGTACATTAGTAATATCCATGATTGTGAGCACAAATTAGACTTGTGGGAATATCAAAACCTATCACCCTTAGTAAGAGAAACACAGGTGAGGATAGCCATGATTATTTTGATATTCCTATCATATGCTCGGTGCACAAGAGCTTATTACAGCTCTAATTAGAGTAGAATTGTTCCTCCTTTAATTTGATACCCATGTTGCTATTATTTGAAGTTATATAATTTTTGACCCCTACTGTTAATCCCTTTCGCCCCCTAAAAGGGGTAGGTCCCCAGCCTACATGAGGAGTAAGCCAGCTCCCTTCATTTTGGGGATAGAAATGAATACAGAGACATATTTCGGAAAATGTCAAAAAAGGGCCAAAAGGCCCCTCAGTTTCTACATGAAGGGAACCTCGTTAGAGTTTGAACTTGGTGGTCCATTGATAGAACATATCTAAGGCTTCAATTTGGTTAGCTTTATATCTTCTGAACACCTATCCCACATGTCCCCAGGGGTCCGGGAAAAAGGGCCACTTTGGGGGTCCGACCATATTTGGGACCCTTTTTCAGCACCTTCTAATTACCCCACAACCATGGTTCCTTTTGCAATAGAAAGCCTTTCAAGAGTATTAATGCAACTTATCAAAAGAAATGGACATTTCTTAAGGGGTTAGGGGGTTACAGGGGGTCCATTTTGCCAAAAATGTGCCCCCGCCCCTAAAATCCCTTACATTAACACAGCATGATACCCCAGTGTTCTAGCCAGGCCATTTTTACAGGGCGGTACCACCCTGTTCAAAATTCAGATGTCATTTTACCGCCCTGTTTAAAAATGTAACTTGCAATGCATTTTCTATTACACCACCCTGTTTGAATTTCACTCCCGCCTTGTTTGAAAATCCAGGGCCTTAAAATCATAGGAAAATGCAGTCATCCCGCCCTGTTTGGAAAAAATTCTGGGTAGAAAACTGTACCCAGATTGATGAGAATAGGGGGCGGTGGATTACTGTTGGAGTTATGTTGGAAGTGGACAATATGGACCTCTCCTCACACCCGACAGCTTTACTATAGCTGTCGTGTGTGAGGAGAGGTGTCTACGTGTTTAGCCATATACCAGCCTGATGGCGACAGGGTTCGCGAAGTGACGTTTTGTGGTGTTAGATCATGTACATGTACATGCAGCGAGATAGAGAGTGGAGTTGCTGCGGCGTGTAACTGTTTTGGGCAGGGGAAAGAAAAATAATAGGGAGGTTTCGAAATCAATCGATAAACGTAAACTTTACGACAACGGTTATTTTTCGTACTACACATTAACCAGATTTTATACTGAATTTTCGGTACAAAAATAACGTTGTCGTTAACGTTTACGTTTATCGTTTGATTTCGAAACCTCCCTATTATCGGGACAAGTCTACTTCCAAACTCAGTAAATTTATGTGCAAGAAAAAAATGGGGAGAAAAAGTCCATCCACCCACCGGACTCGAACCCACGGATGTCGGAAACCATGCTTTGCCCAAGCTGGGCTGTAACCACTGGGCTACCGGGCTCGCCACGACAACACCGAATATTTTAGTGCTACAATGCGGCGATGGCCTAATTCATAACTTAATCGGCTTAAGGAATAGATTGGGTGGAACTAGTAGGTAACGATTTTGATGGTTTTTGTCATGCCCTCGTTATTGTAACCTAACTTACTAGGGAGGCATTACATGTACATGAATAAGACGTCTGACTTGTGCGTTGGAAAGAGTGACACTGACGGGTTACGAGCGTTCTTCGGCACACTTCGGAAGCCCTTCGGCGAGCTCATGAATATATAGTTCTCAATTTAATGACGTATACGACAAATTTTTTGGTTTATTTTTCGCCTGTAAATCATTTTTCACACTAGCTTTAAAAGATCCACCCGACTTCAACAGCATTAAATAACCTTCCACAGGCCTCCGTAAAGAAATTCCGCCTTCAAACCGCATAGAACGACAATTTCGGCAGTTTTTGGTGAGGAGGTCAGATTTCGTCTCTAAGGTGGTATGAATCGATGTGACCCGCCTCAGTGTTTAGTCGCGCTTCGCGCATTTGCCGCTCCGCGAGTATTAGGGAATTGAGTGGTTCTGGATGGAAGACGAAGATTTCCATCACGCGGGTACCCGAGCTTAATGTGCCATAACTGACTTGGCCCGTTTCATAAGACATAGACATTCAGTTCCAATTCGCTTCATTTCCCTACTTTCCAAGGTACTAGACATTCAGTTCCAATTCGCTTCATTTCCCTACTTTCCAAGGTACTAGTTTCATAGATTTACGTAATATAAATGGAAAGAATGCTAATGATATATTCAAAAGATTATCCTGGCCAAGATGCAAATGATTTAATAATTCAATTAGATGAGGAAGTAGAAAATGTAGAAAGTATCAGACTTATCTATGCAGGAATACCTTGCACATTTTACAATATTTCAGCTGCAAGAGATAATAATACATTTGTTATTTATGAAGAACGTCGTGGAAAACATATTATTATGCCAGATGGATTTTATACATTACCTATTTTCAACAAGGAATTTAAAAATCAATTACAAGCAAAAGGTATAGATAGAAATCAGATTTCGTTTGATTTATGCCCATATAATGCCAAAATACAAATTTTATTTAGGATAGCTAGAGGGAAAAAAGCTGATGATTATAAAATTCTTATAGACGAGCATTCTAAAAAATTATTAGGGCTTTATAATAGATATGTAGGGCCAACTGCAATAGATAATACAAAAGGAGTAATAAAAGGCGATGCCCCGGTTAACTTCAAACCTTTTGAGTATTTCCTTATACACTGTGACATAGTAAACACAGAAGATATNACAGAGTGCAGCCGAATCACGTTTGGAAGAATATCTTGTCACATTTATTTTCCACCGTTTAGACTCGTTTAGCATGGAAAACATACAAAAGCGACATTAATAAACAAAACAATTTTCCAAATCGTGTTGGACGAGCATGAGTTGTTGCTTTCGTCTCACTCATCTAGACTCCGCAGCTGCCGGGAAACAATCCAACAAGCCGCAAAGACAACACACATGACGGAACTCGGAAAACCTCACAACATCCCAGGGGACACCACGCGGCAGGGATGTCGCAGAAGAAAAGTCCAAAATAACAAAATATCAGAAAAGTAGTCAGTCCAAATCCTCAGGCATGTCCTTAGAAACACACTCACAATTGCTTTAGCCTTATAACTCAATATATCAAAACAAATGACAAAGATTTCACATTAATCACCACCGGTAAGTGAAAAAAAAATACTCAGTTTCCGAATGTTAACCCTTTAGGCAACTCGCCTGAGATCCTATAGAACATAAAGACAATACGAAAGTATTGAAATACACACTGAACTTTCAATACGAACTAGAATTGACTTATCAGTCAATTTGTCGACCGCCCTTCATTTACTGGGGATTAGGATAATTAAGAGGTGGATTTTGGTTTGAGAGGTTCAGGCAATGGACGTTGATGATGGTGTGTTGTTGTTGTGGGTCTTCGGTATGAAAGAAAGAAATGGAAGAATCACTTAAAACAAAATATAGGAAGTTTATTATTTCTCTGATTGATACGTGTACAGAAAATAAAATTTGGCAAGATGAAATCTTGTAAAAGGAGCCTATATGACTCTATAAAGTAACAAAAGTATTGGTCCTCATCTGAGGATGATTTAAAAAGAGGCAATGAAAATCACTGCTCCTGACTGAGGATTGAAACAGACAACGAAAACTGGTGGTCCTCATTTAGGATTCTAAGAGACAATGACTAAGTATTAACATGTTAACGGTCAGTTGCGAACATATTTGCATAAATGCCCATGCCGTGTTGGTAAATGGTCACTCCTGAATATGTGCAGGTACAGCACATGCTGATTGTCAAGTCTGTTTGTGATGTTTGATTGTAATTTAAGGTGAATAAACGTCGTCCCCACACATACTTGACAACTCCTTTTGTACATTTACATTACTTGCGTTCTGCCTGTAGTGTGTATGAGGTTCTGAACTTAGCAGGAACCGGATGTGTCAATTCCAATATGGCGGCCAGGGCCAATGACTTTTTTGTTTGAATGAAATGGTCCATGGACCATGTGCTCACTGGGTTGGACTAGTCTAATGACAGAGGGAGGTACATGTACATATTCAGTTATGAGCAATCTGGGTCAAGTCATTCCCAGGTAGGACTTTGATGATTTTTGGGTAATGCCACCTGGCGGCCATATTGGATGTGTGATCAGGCTGGAACTTCACATGCACATAAAGGTCATCTCTCTGCAGGGGGCCACGTAGCACATTGGAGCGCTTTGGGGCAAGTCGTTCCTGAGTTACAGCACTTTGATGATTTTCGGGTTACGCCACCTGGTGGCCATATTGGATATCCGATCGGGCCGAAAGTTCACATGCACATAAAGGTCATGTGCAGGGGGCCACATAGCACACTGGAGCACTTTGGGTTAAGGCGTTCCTGAGTTACAGCACTTTGATGACTTTTGGGTTACGNGAAGTGGTTTCAAAACGACTTGAAAACGGTTCGGCTAAAACACTTTTGAATGTGGCCCTCTATTAGTGCGTACAACACTTAAAGTGTTGTACGCATGGGCAATAGATTCGCACATACTTTAGGCCGACAAATGCAAACCGAGGAAAAGCTCTTCAATTGGCGCATCCATCTTGGAATGATAGTAAATACCATTCACAGATGACAGCACTATCTGACTCGGCTTCATTCCGGCAGGGCATGATAAAGTTATTTGAAAACGCTTTGTGACTGTAGTGTGGCACGGTTGTTTTTGGTCAAAAGCATTTACCATTACCGTAAATCGTTTTCAAGTCGGTTTCAGTGTGAACAAAGCTTTAGTTTTGCTGAGATATGCATGGTTCAGCTGCTTGTACCACCCTGAAAATTGCCTCATTAATGAAATGGTCCATGGACCATGTGCTCACCTGTGTGAATGTACCAGAAGAACAAATGACAAATGTTAAATTGCAAAGGTACCCAGACACCTGATCACACCAGGTCAGAAGATATTAGGTCAAATAGCCACGAAACGTGCCACCAAATGACAAAATTTTGAACTTCAACCTCTGTGGCCATAAAAAGTAGGTCAAATCAAAAACCCATTACATGTCATGTATCCCCATTAAATGCACCTGTGATGAAAATTTGGAGACGATTAATTTGGAGACGTTAATTTAGGAATTATTCAAATTTGAGTTTTCATTTTTGCCACCTGGTGGCCAAGCTAAGAATCAAATCGAACCGCAACTTGGTGTCATAGGTCAACTGACATAGGGCTGTATGTACCAAGTTTCAGGTCAACAGCCCAAGCAGTTACAAAACCTGCCAGCAAATGGCAAGATTTCGAACTTTGACCTCTGTGACCCTGAAAAGTAGGTCAAATCACAAACCCATTAGGTGTGTCATGTATCCTCATTAGATACCTATGATAAAAATTCGGAGATGATCCAGTCATTACTTCCGGACTTTTTGCACTTTTGGTGTTTTGGGTTTGGGCCAAGAATCGAATTGGACCAAAACTTGTTGTCATACATTTAGGTCATATGACCTAGAGGTATATACACTGAATGCTTAGTTAAATGGTGGTGTACTGATTTTATACCAATCCAGATTTTGGGGCCCAGTTTGGGTTGTTTGACCTGTATACCATTCACTGTTTGGTGGCACATTTCATGGCTATTTGACATAGAGTGTTGTGATTTGGTGTGAAGATATATCTAGGCACCCTGCACAAATGCACCAACTTTCAACCCGATCGGACTTCAAATATGGCCGCCAGGGAGCAATCTGCAAAAATGGACTTCGACCCACACCTCATAAATAGTGGTAGCTAGGATGCTTTAACCGTGCCTAAATATGTGTCTTGGTACTGTCTACTTATATGCCAAATTTTGGTTCGATTGGACTTCAACATGGCTGCCAGGCGGCCATCTTGAAAAATTGACTTTGGCCATGTCTCACCGATAGTAAATGTTACGATGTTTCAATGTTGTCTAAATATCTATGCAAGTATCCTGTACATTCCTGCTAAAATTTCAGTCCCAACGAACGTCACGTGTGGCCACCAGGTGGCCATCTTGAAAAATTGAATTTTGACATTGGTGACCCAGGCAGGAAAGTACTTCTTGGTGTGTTCAGCTTTATCCTATCTGTCCTGATCCTTCATCATGAGAGTCACAGTACGGAGACTTATCACAGAGGTGAGCACAATGGCCCTGGCCATTTCATTATGACCTTTTAGTACGTTATTTGTTCTACACTGATTTGCTCTATTCACCTGATTCCCAGGGCCTTTAGATTCCTAAATTCCTACTGATTTCTACTGTCGATGTCTGTTTCCAAGGTCCCAGGCATATTTCTCAGAATTTTGTCCCTTCTAGGCCTATTTCTTGTGGTAACTTACGACTAGTTAAGTATTTAAGCAGGCTTCTAGTGGCCTTTCTCACCCACTCTGCCTTGGCCCTCTGTGCGTGTAGTACACTGAGAAGGTGCACATTTGGTAAGTAACCACGTTTTTTCGATTTGTGAATAACTGATCTTTCCCGGGTTGTACATAGTTTCACATCCTACCTTTTTTATGGCCATTTTTTAAAACTTAATTTTATATTTTGCAGTTGACCACACACACCCACATCCTACTGGAATCTTGTAATCTTTGTAATAAAGATTATCGTACTACTATTGAAGTTGAAGTTGAAGTTTGACTCCTTCTTTCGATCGTGCGTGCGACAAATGCGCACAGAAGGCCTACATGTGGTATTAACCCCTTCCCACCCAAGGGGGTCTAATACCAAGGATTGTCTCAATCTACATTATTAACCCCTTACCGATAATTTCCCAACCAAGGGTGGTCTAATAAAGTACGGTATCTGACATAGGCCTATATCTCAATTCACTAAGGATTGTACGCCTATCTTGCAACATTTAAATTTAACCCCTTCCCACCACCCAAGGGGTCTAATACCAAGCATCGTACGGTATCATGCTATATTAAGGATAATCACCAAGGATTGTAGGCCTACCATGTACAATTTAACCTCTTTCCGCTCTATTCACTACATTTTAGGTCGATCCTGGTTGACGAAGCACCCCAGATCGCTGATGCTGCTGTTGCTAAAGAGAGGAACAAAGAAGTGTCTTGACTTTGAAAAACTCACTCTCTGCCGACACAACAGGATTGCCAATTAGGGATTAACTGTCGACCGTCGAAATCATAGAACAGAGAAGTCTTCGCCACAGCAGACAAATGAATTATTCTCTTACACATGTATGCAAACCGTAGGCTTTCCAAAATAATGTGATGCATTCTTGGCAAAATTGTATTGGACCGAGTCTCTAATCATAATTAGCAGACTTAATCCCATCCAACCATGCACACTTGGTGAATAAAATTTGACATCATCCACGAACCTTCCTAAGACTGCAGTACCCCTTATGCCTTAGCCTATCAAACTGAGGCTTCAAATGTCAGCTGAGCGCCAGGCCCGTGGGCCTCTTGTTATTCATCAAGCTTATTAAAAGTTGTACACGTAAAGGATTAGGCCGTAATTAATTGGATGTTGTTTATCGAACACTTTCTCTGATCAAAAGTGTTACATATGTACAAAACATCCAGGTTTATAGAGGGACATCTTGACTTACAGTTCTTATGGCAAGACAGCCTCTTTAACTGCTCCAATGGCACAACTTTATCAACATAATTTCCTGATTTGTTTCTTCCAACCTAACAGCTACATTCCAGCTGGTCCGTGAACCGTAATAAGGGGCACTGTATTCTTTTCTATCCGGTGCTAAGCATACCGCGTTAAGGGAGACCTCTATTGACAACGTTACTGGTTCACTTTGGGCGACTTCGATTCAAACTCGAGTGACCGGAGTTACAATCGAACACAGTCGAGTGACCAGAGTTGCCGAACTGTGTAACAAAGATGGCGTCGAAATGTTAGTAATGTTTTTAGTAACTTTCACCGGTATTATGATCCTTTGCCTAAACTCCCTACGCAGTTGTGTACCGCGCCCCCTTCGGTTTACCCGCTCTCCACAACTGGTTAACTTCGTAAAATTCGCCGCGTTTGGTCAACAGATGGCACTGAGAGAGTCGACCAATGAGAGCACCGTGCAACCGGTAACCAAGCTGGCCTGAGACACTTTTTCATTGGCCGAACGGTTAGTAGCCATGGTAGCACAAGAACATCCGTTGCCAACGGGCCAAAGAGTTCTGAAAGCAGCGTGCTGATAGGCTGTAAAACTCGCGCCAGGCTCTGACGCCATCTGTTGACCAAACGCGGCGAATTTTACGAAATTAAGCAGTTGTGGAGAGCAGGTAAACCGAAGGGGGCGCGGTACACAACTGCGTAGGGAGTTTATCCTTTGCCGTGCATGTGATTACCAGGCGACACTACTGCTGATGATGCCTCTCTCCATAATGAGCATTTAATGCTCCCCTGTATTATCCTTGACTTTTACAATAATCGTGAATTGGCGCTTGATTTGGACTTGATTTGATGCTGACCATCCTGATGTTTTGTCCCTGAAAGAGTAGAGTGATATGTTGATGTGTGGAGTAAATAATTAGTGGATGAGTGTGAATGTCTAGTGAGATAATGAGAGTATCAGGGCAAATGTACAGTGGTGTGAATTAATATTCGAACAGAGGGAATTCAGCAAAATTTGTCACTTCGGTATTCCAATATCTATATCAAAAGTATTTGTATGCACTCCTCTAGTCTGATATGTTTTCGCTGAATTCAGATGCAGGATATCACGAAAGTGGTGAAAATATCGAAATTTGACATATTGGAAAATATCAAAGACATCAAACTTGAATCACAGGTGTATGAATATCAACTTCTGTTTCCAAACGCTGTCAGGTAATACCCCCATTCAACATGTTGTTGCAAGGGGAAAAAATTCCACCAAATATCCAGACAAAATGTGATAACAGCAAATCTCAAGAAATGTGAAATTTCCATATTTTCGCCATTCTCGTGATATGCAGTATCTGAATTCAGCGAAAACATATCAGACTAGAGGAGTGCATTCTAGGACTGACTTCAAATACTTTTGATATAGATATTGGATACAGTTTGCCATTAATGAAGAGTTGAATTCCCTCTGTTCGAATATTAATTCACACCACTGTATAGAAAGGCGAAGTGAGTGTGAAGTACATTTTGTATTTATACAAAATGTATTTCACACTCACTTATAGTTATAACTATAAAGTAGATCGTTACTGAAGACTGAACTGCTGACAAGATGTAACTATTACTTAATATACGTTAGTGTGTTTTGCAGCGTGTTCATACCTGTCTAATAATCCCTTGAATGGAAACTCTGGTCTTAACTGCGGACGTTGCTGCTGCTTTAATACTGGTGAGTGGACTGTCTGGAGGATGGATGAGGTCCATGCCTTGAGTCTTGAAATCATCCGGGATTGCCATGAAGGCAGTTGTGAAGATTTACTAGTTACATTACTAGTTAGATGACGATCCTTCGTCTTGTAGTTGGTAATGAGCAGAGTTTTGTTTGGTTGACATTTCCTTATCAGAAGGTCGCTGTAGATATTGATTTTCGTAACAGCAGAGTTGTCCGCAATAGAGGCCGACCACATGTTGCTCACATTCCCTTTCATGTCTGGAAAAGAGCGTTTGCTGCTGACAGCTATCACTGTGACTTTCAGAGGAGCTTTGGTGCTAAGATTATTAGGTTGCTATAGAATCTTGGCAAGATCCATCTGAAAAGAGAAAATATAGATAGTATTGAGTATGATAGGTTAAGACATCCTCCCACAGCAGGGGTTTTTACCTCGCTCCTCTTTATCCGCTCACACAAACCCCTGCTGAAATACAACAGCCAGTGAATGTGATGTGGCTGTTCCGTACTCCAGTTGCACTCCCTGTATTTTAAGGATAACTTGGAGAAGTAAAATTTCGTGGTTTTACCCAGTTTGATTTTAAAGTTTTGTGCTTTACAAATCACTTACATCTTTCCCAAATTGACTGAATTTTATCACAGAGAAGATTCTTATTATTTTTGATTGTTAGTATGAGTCATAATTATTTAATATTGGCACCCTGAAAATGCTGCATTCTGATTGGACAATGGTTTTCTGACCGCCTCTGCTTGCCTGGGAGGCCCAATTTCAGCAGGGCTTTGTGTGGAGTGTATGAAGAGGAACGAGACCAAAGCCCTGATGTGGGAGGATGGGTTAAGAAGGTGAACACTGAGCATGGCGATGTAGGATTTTTCAGTTTGTTGAAATGGCAGTAGTTGCAGGTTGTTTACTACATAGTTGTGACACCTGTAGGAGAAATACAATGATAAGTAAACAGCAAGAATGCATTGGTATCTTGTTCATCTGGAAAGGACAATATGACAGTAAATACAGGATATTCCTCTAAAAGAGTGCAGCACCTGACGGGACAGCGTCCAAGACGTCCCGCACGTCATTCATGATGTTTTGAGGCGAGACGAAAAAAAATCCGATTGTTTCACGACGTCATGATCGCTGAAACAACCGGATTTTTTTTTAGAGTCACGTCGTGCGTTCAGAAATGACGTGCGGGACGTCATGACGCTGTCCCGTCAGGTGCTGCGCTCTTTTAGAGGAATAGAGTCTATTAGAGAGGTAGAATGCAGTGCAGTGGATCATGGTAGCTGTAATATATGGAATGGACGCCAGAAGAAATGGGGTTAGTTTTGGATGATGATTTGATGTAGATGTGGTCAATTGTTGTTCCTTCAGTAGTTGTTGGACTGGTCTTGAGCTGGGTGTATTCTTGGTTAGTGAAGATGTGTTTGATAGGAATGCTGTGTTTGTTGACATCTTCATTGAAGTCTCCTGTTACCACAACATAGTCAGGAAAGGGAGCATCTACATTTTGAAGGGCCTGTTTCAGGACTTGGCAGAATGTACTGATATTGTAGGATGGTGGCCTGTAGATGACTATGATGAGAATAGAACTTTCACTGTGTTGTAGAATGGGGTACCGGCAAACAAAATGAGGCGCTGATCATCAATTCAGTTAAAACGCAGGCGCGCATGCCTTTGCGATTGTTGAACGTCATCAGCCGTCGTGCGTCATTCTGACGTTACAAAAACTGCGTCATTCACAACCCATGACGTCGACCATTCGCCAGCAGTTTACGCTAAAATGGCCAACTTTATCGATTAAATTCATCATGTTCCCGCAGAGATTTTTGCTCAAAAGCAATAAGATATATTTTAGCAGTTCTGTACTTTAATGATAGAAACGTAAAATTAGAAATTGACTGCAATGTTTTAGTTCTATTTGGCCTAGAAACAGGCTGTGCTATTCAGAATTAGTTGGAAAATAACGTTAACCTCACTTTCAATGACGCAGTTATGACCGACTTGATAGTCAGCGCCGCGTCGCGGATTAGGTCTGCCGGTACCTCATTAGAGCAAGATACTCAAGGTTGTTTACTCCCATACTGAACTACTGGCACTGAAGACTTTGTCGTGCATAAATTGCAATGCCTCCTCTCTGTTGTTGAAAAAATAGTGAATCTTCTTGGTAGCAGTCATGTCGATTTTTATGAAACAAGGTGAAGCCTGGGATTTGGAAATTGTTCAATAGATCATTTTGCAGCCATGTTTCGGTTAAGCAGATGAAGTGTAATGCGGAATGTACAGCGTTCGCTGAAGGTCAGGAAAATGGGATGACAAGCCTTGTATGTTTTGATGAATGACTGTAATGTAATGAGGAAGGCCCTGTACTAACACCACACGGCGTCGCTGCGAGCGATGTGATGTGACCAGAATTCCTTTTTTTCTAACGTTATTTCAGTTTACTTCTGGCATGAAAATAACCCGTTTGTTTTGGTCACCGGACAGTAAAACATACATCATCTTGTAGGATATGAAAAGTTCTCTAACTAAATTTGCTTTTTTAATTACAACGACGAAATGTGATACAGATAAAAGCATATGTTTTGTCTCATGATTGAGACGTCAATGACGTCGCTAAGGTCACTTCGCTCGCAGCGCCGACCTGTGGGGATAAACAAAATATCGCCCTCCTCATTGTCTGGAAGGTCATGAAATATGTCATCAGCATGTTGCAAAGGACACAATTGCAAGTATGGACTTCTGAACTTGCTCACTGCAATATAGTGCTGATGATCGGAAATCTAATAAGTGAAGACCACTATGTTACCCGACTGAGAGCAACATACGCTTGACCTGGAAGGAAGATTTTCTCCAGTGAGATGACAGTTTCTTGCAGTGTCATTCCATGTGTTTTGTGGATGGTGCATGCCCAAGATAGTGACAGGGGAAACTGTGTTCTTACCGTGGGGCTACTTTCTACATGTTTCTCACTGACTGGTTCTATACTGACAGAATTCTTTGGTGTTGTATGTCTGAAAGGTGATTTCTTCACGAATTCTTTACCTGCAGTCTTGTCATCAAATTCAACACATATTGCCTTTGGGAATGTAGTTTCTTCAGATGAATGAGGAAGAATATCTGTCACTTTGCCTATTGCACTATTGGTAAGTCCATCGTCAACACTGATGTTCCGCATTAACATAACTCGAGTATCAGTTGAAATTTCAAAACTTTGTGGGAGGTCACCACTATTGCTTTTCCATGTTTTTTGTTTGGGTGAATGTTTGGACTTACAGGATCGTTGTATGCATGAATGGTTGCTACTGGTGACTTCAACTGGGTCAGCTGTTTCAAGTTGAAAGCATTCACCTAACTGCGAGTAGCATAAGTACATGCAATGCATTGGTAGGATATGAGGGATCATCAGTTGTAACCGAGAGAATTTGTTGTTTCAAGATCTGTTCATCACGTTCTTCCAATGGTTCTGATATGGCTCGCGTTCTAATTCTGTTGAGTAGGTGAGCAAAATCTGACTCTTCTCTCTGGCGCATGATTTCAGTCAGTTTAACATGAAGAAAGTTGGTGGACCAATGTTGAAGATGTCATTAGGGTCAAACTTGCTCAATAACTTTGCTCTAATTGGTGGAAGCTGGAAGAAGTCTCCAAATGCAAGAACAGTGACTCCACCAAACAGTTTGTCACATTGTTTGATCTGCTTAAAGCGATTTGTCAGCCAAAAAAATTGAATGCAAAAGGGGACGAATCTTTGTTTACAAACACTAATTTCCTGCATTCTGATTGGCTGTGAGGGCAATGTTTACAAACATTATCCTTCTGTTTACAAAACGACTGTCGATTCGCTTTAAGTCTGCCATGTATACAGATCAACGATCTGTCACTTATCATGGAAACTTCATCAATAATCATAATCTGAAGTTCATGCAATTTTGACCTGAGTGTGTTGATCCTATCTTCACTGAATGGCACATAGGGAAGCTTGAGTCCTTTAGGGATGGAGAATGCACCATGAACAGTTTGTCGACTGATGTTGTATGCTGTTGTACCAGTAAATGCAGTTTTTAGTACACAAACATTCTGTGGACTGTCCATCAGTTTGGTGGATTCGTACTGAATTGCTTGAATCAAATGACGTTTACCTGTTCCACCGGCGGCATGGCGGAAATGCGGATTCCGTCAAATTCCGTGCTATTTTTAGCACATTCCACGGATTCCCTTCCTTTGATTTATGATTGAATAATGTGATTTTTTTATTAACCTTCGATGTTTCAGGTAGCGTTCTAGCAAAATTAAGCTGCTTTTTTGCACATAAAAATAGGTATGTTCGTGAGGTACTATCAGCAGACCGAACACAAGGTGGACTAATTCTCTGTCACGCGTGGGAGAGAAAACCGGTGTACAAACGAACATGGTGAGTTTCGCACAATACAGTGCAACATGAACTGGCGTGGTCGTGGCCGTGCAGGAGCCGGAGGTGTAAAATGCGGCAAAATAGGGGTTGTCCAATGTAATTGACTTCATGGTCTACATGTACAGTCATGGATATAAATTTATCTACACATGATACCTTGTGTATTTCAAATACTACTGGGCCTATTTTAACATTGTTTGTTTCAGATGAAAGTACATCTTGTTAGTCATATTTCTGCATCAAAAGTTTGGAAATTTGGAAATGTGGTAATTATGTAATAGCTCATCAGAAAAAAATCTTAAAAATCAAACTTTTATTATGTAACTACTTCGTGATTTTTGTTGCAGTTTTGATAGACTGGAAATTCCTTAGGATTTTGATCTTTGTTTCATCAAGATATGTCGAGTGGTTGCTGAGATATTTGAGATTATCACAATTTTGAGAATTTGGGATTTTCATGCTTTTCAGGAAATTTTGATGCCGTTAGATTAATCTAACCTCAGAATATGGGTTTATGAAAATTTGGGACTTTTTTGCATTCACTGGGCAGAAATATTGCACATTTTTCAAAGTTTCAAAATGTTAATATTTTGAAAAATATGCTTAACTGCTAACCAGTTCACGCTAAAAGTTCCAAAATTTCAAAATATCAAAATTTTGTGAAAAATAGGAAATTCTCAAATTATCGAAATTTTGATAATCTCAAATATCTCAGCAACCACTCAACAGATTTTGATGAAACAAAGCCCAAAATCCTTAGAACGTTCCACTCTATCATAACTGCAACAACATCCACAAAAAAGGAACATAATTAAAATGTTGATTTTAAAGATTTTTTTTCTGATGAGCTATTGCGCAAGTACGATATTCCCAAATTTCCAAAATTTTGATGCAGAAATATGACCCACAAATGTACTTTTATGTTTAACAAACGGTGTTAAAATTGGCCGAGTAGTATTTGAATATTCAAGGTATCAGGTGTGGATAAATTTATGTCCATGACTGTACAATCATAATCCACTTCGCTTGATAAATAAAAAGGCAATTTCCAGAGTGTTTGCGAATTTTCGACCCCAACCGGGGTCTTCTTCAGGCTGGAACTTTACAATCCGAAACTCTAGAACAGACTGAGCTGAAACCCAAATGTAGACATGAAGTATCCCATGGTCTTAATGTGTCTTCATTCATGGAAAGCGCTGTTCGGTTTCTTGATATCCGACTCCGCCCGGTACATAACTTTGAATCTAACTTTCGAAGAAGAGGCGGCGTAGTCGGACAACACTGCATTAGGCCTCGATATCGGCGTCGAATCTTGAGCTTGTGAAGTCGTTTTTGTACCCGAATATTCTTGGATGTCAGGATGAAACGTCCATATGGTGTGGCGTCTATCATTGTGAATGTTTTGAATCCCAGTCGAATGGTTTCATTGCTAAGTATGCACATCANAACCCCCCCCCCCCCCCCGCCACTACCTCAGCCACCACCTCTCCGTGTCAACCTCCGACCAACTTTTGATTTCATCTGCTTTTGCGTCTTTATTTCTCGGAGTATGATAGAGTTCTAGGTGTCAAAAGAGACAGAACATCATAGCTTCAAATTAATACGACATTTGCCGATTTTAGTAGCTCAACCTAAGGGAAAAGTATATGTAATGCTAGAATTTTTCTTGTGCTGGAATAATCCACTCTTTGACACCCAGTTTGTGACTTGTGACTATTAATGAATTGAAATAAGTTCTTTTCTTTCACGTCTGGTTATATCAGCTATGATATAATAATAGAGGTCGTCCTCCAAGATTTCAGGAAATTTTCGACCTCAACCGGGGTCTTCCTAGGCACTTTCCAAGTCGAAATCTCAGGAGTGAAGGTTAAATAAGGTACATGTATTATCTTGTAGCCAAAACAAACAAAATAACAAACACCGTCAAAAATGAATTCCAGTGCTGCTGATATTTTTCGGAACTGCCCAAAGGGAGACTGGTCATATTCCCTTGCCCCCTGCCATCGTGGTCTACCCCTGTAGTCATTTAAAAGGGAGAGAATCCAAAGGGCACATTTCACTTCTCTACAGCCAATCGTCATTTTCGCACTCCGGACCTGATAACCTCTATTTTTTCCAATAAACTTCGAGTTCTCATCAGTTGTCATGATTGTGAAACCATGTGCAGTTTCCTGGAGGGATAAAAATGGGACATTCGGTGCAGACAAAATGAAACCTTACTTGCTTGCATTGTGAGCATACAACAGCAAGATAAAAGAACACACTTGCCATTATTGATTCATCGATTGTAATATCGATTACCAAATGTCTTTATTAAACCAGTTTGACATTACCCGCTACTGAGAATAGAACCCACCAAATAATGATAAGTAAATTGATCGTCAAAGCAGCCGATTATACTGAGAGTCACCAAGGAATACACTATTGTGACATCGGTACGTCCTACGACTGCGCTCGCACAAACCCTTGGCTTCAGTCGCCTCTTCATCTGAATACATGGTTGTTCTTTTGTTCGAAACCACCTGTCTGTTCAATATGCGTTTAGTATGTCACTTCATGTTTATCGCTTTTATTTCAAATGAATGCATGTATAGCTTAATACGTATATTGCTTAATAGCTGACTTAATACATACATAGCTTAATACGTGTATAGCTTAATGCATTCCCTATCATTTTGGAATTGTTACGGTATTTATCCTTATTTGAACCCAGAAAATTTTACATTTATCGCTTTCTAAATTGTTCGCCTTTCTATTCACAATAATAGTGAGTTTGAGATTGCTGACTTGTACGGATACTTATACTTATACATGTACATTTACTTATAATTTTTGCCAAATACGTCATCAAATATGGGGCTCCAATTTCCCCCTGATACGTTGAACCATAGGTGCAATAGTCCCTGAACAAAAATCGGCCCAGGCCAGCAAGTGGGAATGGTCTTCTACCTATGATAATTGTAATGGTTTGTAGAGGGATCATATGTTCGTTTCTGCCCAATACCGCACCCTTAGTGCCAATCCCAAATCAAGAACAAGTCCTTTTATGTAGCCTTTTTTTCCACTCCACACGTCCTATTATCAAACGCATGGCAGAAGTTGATTATAAAACTAATAGAACCACGTAACCCATAATTACGTATGCATCTTGCTTGATTCGTCACACATCAGCGCGGAGCACTGCATTTGAATACGGCCTTGCGTTTAATACAGCCGTATAACATTCGTAGGAAAGTGAGGTGAAATGCACCGAAAAACATGTTTTTTCGTGTGCTAATTCAGCTTTACTTTTTCTTTGGTTGACAACTTCTTCTCGGACAACTCTGAGGTATGGAATTTAGCTGGAAGTGTGCGTTCGAGAAGAAAAAGGTATTTTAGCAACAAACTCCGATCAAAAGTTGACTCATAAGTATACGCAGTGTTTGGACTGGTCCTTGAGACGCCCTCTGTTGTTTGGAGAATATAGCCTACTAATATGTGTGCGCGCGGGCCATTTCAAAGAGAGGTGCGTTGCTGGCGAGAGAGATCGATCAGGAATGTAAACAAGTTGTGGTTTGTTCAATATATCGTTAAATTTCATCAGTTATCATTCGAGTTCGTTTATTAGTTTTCATGTGTTGCATCTGTTAAGGCCAGTCTGCGAGTGTTCCCCATATGTGAGTGTTTCCCTCCTATTATCTGATGGAATAAACGGCGACTTGACAATAGGGGACACACAGAGAAATGTGTCTATCTATCTGCCAGCGTTTCCCAAACAATGGGGGGGGGGGG
>NMRB01003275.1:25523-48264 GCA_002633025.1 Notospermus geniculatus | reverse complement strand
GGGGGGGAGAGACACACTCACCCACAGAAACACTGGCAGATATAGCACATGTGTGACAGGAATCAGCGTCGGAATGCAGATCATCCAAATAATAAAATAATAGTCCGCTATTGTAAGGTTATACATGTATTCGAATGGTCATGGTCTCTCCAGCCGTATATGCTAATCCCTCGCTGAACAATAGCACCGGATGGATTCCTTTCACACCTGTTTATACTCCATCCGATATGGTGATCGCGCGACAGATGCCATTGTTTGCCTTCCCGTTTGCATTGTTATTGGCCGTGCGATTGAAGAATTGCCGTGACTTTATTAGGGAAGCTGTGATTGGCCACAAGTCTTACACGCTGTCCAATCAGCGTTTATCTTGCATGTGGCTATACGTATAAGTCGGCGTATAAGGTGTTATCGCAAGTGATTTTTTATACGTTTCAACGTATACTACGTATCTTTATGCGTATCCGTATACGTATCCGTATACGTAGCGGGTCTCAAACTCTCTATTGTTCGCCATGTCGTTGTCTTTTGCCTCGTCACCAGGGACCTTATTCACAAAGCCCCCGTAACTTTAAGGACACGCAAATCCTTTGGCAGACTGATAGTGAACAATATAGTCCAGGAGCTGACACCACTTTATTTATGTTTTCTGTTGCAAAATTTCTGCTGTCATTTCTAGGTGTAGCCTACCCTGGGGCATAAGGATCAGGCAGTCTTGCAAGTTGTATCCTGTGCTTTACCGAGAAATTTGCCATTTTTCCTATTTTCGTGACGCAATATATTCGACTAAAATTTTGGGGAAGGGGAAATGTAAACAACTGTAGATTCTTTATTTTTTGGTCTACAGCCTCAAACTACCACTCAAAATGATCGTATTGGTGTACTCCTTCAGACGACAGCAATAACATGCAAATCGGTTAAATAATGAGGTCACCAGAGGTCAAAAGGTCACACATTTTGAGGACTGCTTAAAATACGGGCACAAATGTAAAGAAAAATCAACCAAAAATACATTTCTTTCAATAAAGTCAATTTAATACTTCTATTTCTTAGGTAAGACATACAGAAAGGTTTTTAAACAGTTACCAACTGTATTGAATATATTTTACACCATGAAAAATTAAACGGCACTTTGTTGTTTTTCTCCAGATGTGCCAATTTTCTTACTTTGTCGGTGAATTTACACTTGCATCAGATATTAAGCAAATTTGCGCCATATTCGACAAAATTAACACATTAAATATAAGCTAGAAATGAGTGCTAATTACAGATTGAAGCTTTTTATGCAAATAAGGTCTAAAATTAGGTCAGGTCAACCTAATTACTCTAAACTCCCACTTACATGTCCCATTCCTGAACTCGGAAAAAATGACCAAATCCTAAGTTGAAGATATCGCACGCTGTCATTCTTTGCCAGGCTCGAGAGGGGAACAAGTAAGTGGACAGGACTTTACTGTTTCTCACCATACCCCCACCCCATTATCTTCAACTTAGGATTTATTTTTTTCCGAATTCAGAAATGGGACAGGTAAGTGGGAGTTTAGAGTATTGATCTCACATACCATTCTTTGTCGGTTCGATAGGGGTCTAACTCATGCACCAAATGTAATCTATCAAACCAGAAGATGCGGTACTGATCGTCCTCTCGTATGCAACCACTCTGGGATGATGGGTCATGTGTGGGGTTTGGATCTGGCTGGTGAACATTCTTCCACACCATTGCGACAAAGTTTGTTCTCTTCAGCTTTTCATTGATTACTGATCCATAGATGGTGGTATTGTGCTGGAATCAGAGAAGCCTTCGCTTTCGCCAGAGGGTTCAATCGCTTCCTTGGTGCATACCTCTGTCGTAAAGAGCAGCATACCTAGCTTTAGAAAGTTTGAATACATGTATCTTCGGCAAGTAAAAGATGAAACAAAGAAACTTCTTGTCCATCATACTATCAGTCACTTGAAGGCGTTTTATCTCCGTAAACAGGCATTGGTATTTAGAGCAGGATTCTACTTTCTTGCACAATTTCACTTTTCCTTTCCTCATGAAAGCACTGGTATAGTCACAACCAGGAAGCGCATATACGGCACAGTCACGTATGTTGGCCCAAAGAGTCGACTTCTATGTGCTCATTCCTCATGCAGTGCACTGCAATTCTGCTCACACCATGTTGTGTTGCTGTGTCGCGAAGCATTCTTTCCTGCAAATTGCGTAAAGCGTGCCACCCAGGTCTTCCCAGTACTTATCCTGACTCCACTTTGAAGCAGGGAAGTACAGGAAAGACGTAGCTGATTTGCTCCTGTATCCTCTATTGCCTCTTTCTCCGACTTTATGGATTGTGCTTTGTTAGAACTGTTACAGATAAATGCTCCCAGGTTGAATCAAGGTGTGAAAAGTATTTCTCTCAGAAAGATTCAGAACTTTACAAGTGAAATCAGTCAGAAGGATAACAAAATAGTTGAACTGAAAGCAACAAGGAACCTCTTTGGTCGCTTGGTATACCGGTAGCTGGCAACTGAAATAAACTTAGATTTTCAGATTGTCTTCGCCTGCCCTCTTGAACTATATCGTCCTTCCATAGCCCATATGGATGGAAAGAAGCATACGTCAGTGAAGTCAAAGTTGGCGAAGAAGTTGTTGAAAAGATCAATACTGAACCTCCACAACATGTTCGCACCAACATCATTGATGCAATCTACATGTCGGTGAATCTGTTCACTGGATTTAAGGAACCTTCCAGCCACGTATGGAGGTAGAAACAAGATTTGACTAATACTTGCGCAACATTATCCCAAGTCGGAGGAACAGGACACTAGAGGCTCAAGTGACTTCTACATTACTCTTACCTAGACAACTCCGAGAAGACAAAGAACATGAAAGAAGTCCTTTTCTCTGAAAGCTACATCTTTCCTGTACTTCCCTGCTTCAAAGTGGAGTCAGGATAAGTACTGAGAAGACCTCGGTGGCACGCTTTACGCAATTTGCAGGAAAGAATGCTTCGCGACACAGCAACACAACATGGTGTGAGCAGAATTGCAGTGCACTGCATGAGGAATGAGCACATAGAAGTCGACTCTTTGGGCCAACATGCGTGACTGTGCCGTATATGCGCTTCCTGGTTGTGACTATACCAGTGCTTTCATGAGGAAAGGAAAAGTGAAATTGTGCAAGAAAGTAGAATCCTGCTCTAAATACCAATGCCTGTTTACGGAGATAAAACGCCTTCAAGTGACTGATAGTATGATGGACAAGGAGAAGTTTCTTTGTTTCATCTTTTACTTGCCGAAGATACATGTATTCAAACTTTCTAAAGCTAGGTATGCTGCTCTTTACGACAGAGGTATGCACCAAGGAAGCGAATGAACCCTCTGGCTAAAGCGAAGGCTTCTCTGATTCCAGCACAATACCACCATCTATGGATCAGTACTCAATGAAAAGCTGAAGAGAACAAACTTTGTCGCAATCGTGTGGAAGAATGTTCACCAGCCAAATCCAAACCCCACACATGACCCATCATCCCAGAGTGGTTGGATACGAGAGGACGATCAGTACCGCATCTTCTGGTTTGATAGAGATCAAACGCCGAAAGACTGCAGAGATGTATCGGCTGTTGATGAGCAGGAACTCTGTGAGGATGATGGGGATGACGATGTCCTAGGCAACTCAGATTCAGATGAATCTGACTATGGAAGTGATGTGGACACAAATTGAGGGATGTTTAATTGCAGGTTGATGCGTTTACATTTGGTGCATGAGTTAGACCCCTATCGAACCGACAAAGAATGGTATGTGAGATCAATACTCTAAACTCCCACTTACCTGTCCCATTCCTGAATTCGGAAAAAAATAAATCCTAAGTTGAAGATAATGGGGTGGGGGTATGGTCAGAAACAGTAAAGTCCTGTCCACTTACTCGTTCCCCTCTCGAGCTTGGCAAAGAATGACAGCGTGCGATATCTTCAACTTAGGATTTGGTCCTTTTTTCCGAGTTCAGGAATGAGACAGGTAAGTGGGAGTTTAGAGTAATTAGGTTCACCTGACCTAATTTTAGACCTCATTTGCATAAAATGCTTCAATCTGTAATTAGCACTCATATCTAGTTTATATTTAATGTGTTAATTTCGTCGAATATGGCGCAAATTTGCTTAATATCTGATGCAAGTGCAAATTCACCGACAAAGTAAGAAAATTGGCACATCTGCAGAAAAACAATAAAGTGCCGTTTAATTTTTCATGGTGTAAGATATATTCAATACAGTTGGTAACTGTTTTAAAAACTTTCTGTATGTCTTACCTAAGAAATAGAAGTATTATATTGACTTTGTTGAAAGAAATGTATGTTTGGTGGATTTTTCTTTACATTTGCGCCCGTATTTTAAGCAGTCCTCAAAATGTGTGACCTTCTGACCTCTGGTGACCTCAATATTTAACCGATTTGCATATTATTGCTGTCGTCTGAAGGAGTACACCAATACGATCATTTTGAGTGGTAGTTTGAGGCTGTAGACCAAAAAATAAAGAATCTACAGTTGTTTACATTTCCCCTACCCCAAAATTTTAGTCGAATATATTGGGTCACGAAAATAGGGAAAATGGCAAATTTCTCGGTAAAGCACAGGATACAACTTGCAAGACTGCCTGATCCTTATGCCCCAGGGTAGGATACAAATATTACAGCAGAAATTTTGCAACAGAAAACATAAATAAAGTGGTGTCAGCTCCTGGACTAATAGGTTGTCCGCAAAAGGACAATAGTTTGCGCACTACCGTAAGTTACGGGCGCTTCGTGAATAAGGTCCCTCGTACTTAGGCTAATAAAATGTACTGCGTGGGGTAGATGGCAACATGCAAAACCTGAAGGTGATGTTGGATAGAAAAACTTACCAGCGCTCTGATTGGTACCGGTGTAACATCTGCCAGTGTTCCCCCTCTAAGAGTGTTTCCCTCCTATTGTCTGACGGCGACTTGACAATAGGGGACACACATATATATGTCTATCTATCTGCCAACGTTTCCCAAACAATGGGGGGGGGGGGCGGTGACACACTCACCCACAGAAACAGTCGCAACACCTGAAACACCTGTACATTATACTGTATTATGCTCTGTCTGATGTGGGCGAATACAGAAATCACGTGCGAAAGTATCCAGGGACAGTGGTGTTGTCTAACTTATGACACAGCCAATACACGTGGGATTCGAAGATGGCTAGGAGGAGAAGATGACGAATGCTGCTGTCAACGCCCGATCTGTGATTTTGAACGTGTCTCAGGTAGGCCAGTCTGTTGATTGTATTTGGTTCATGGTTATTATTTGATCTCTTGCAGGTAACAAATATCGAGCCACCAATTGAGACACTACTCTTTTCGTTAATCGATATTGCCTGCGAAGGCCAAGAATAGACTTGCACCTTTAAAGTTCACCGAGCGTGCTGCATGCACACCGTCAGAGGGAAGTGCAGGCTCTATGTCTACCCTGTAGTGTAGTATATAATGTTGCGCATAAATGCAGTGCTAGTAATTCAGTGCGATTCAAGTATTAGAGTTGACGTCAAACCTAGGAAGTTGCCGACGCAGTCGCGGTCGAAAACAACGTGGGGGTACGACTGTCCTGGGATCGAGTGTGACAGTCGTCACGTCACATGAGGCCCTACTCAAAATTTCTATGTCGATTGCAGATGATATTCAGCGACCGCAATTTACAAGATCGATTTTTCTATTTTAGGTAAGTTCTGGAGATATTCGCTTCGGGAATATCTGTCAAGTGTGTAATGAAGGGGGAGAAAAAATGCAAAAACCATTAGGCCTACATTGATCATGCTTTGCCGCAATCACCTTCATAAATTGTGTAAACAATATTATGCTGTACAAAGAGAGCACATCAGGAATTACTGTAGGCTGCAATTTCTAACAAATATTTTTGTTTCTGGCAGACACTTCGGAAGCCACAGCAGGATGCCGATGATTGTGAACTTAATATCAGCAATTCTTATTCTACATGTCGCTAACTCTGATGGTGGGTAAGGCTTAGATTTACTCCGCGGTGGTACGTCACACGTCGTAAATAAGTGCGTTGGTTGATTTTTGGTGGTCACTTCACCTCTCTGAACAGACAAGCTCCACAGCTCAATGCCACGGATTGCCAGAACTGATGGTGAACAAGAGGACATTGAAAACGTCATGATTCCCTTAGGTTCATTAGAAAAAATGGAAATTGTCATATGTTTGACCTTCACCTTGACCTCTGATCATCAAGATATTTGCACAATCGAAATGGGCATCCTCAGTACCTAAGTATGGGTGATACCATGTCTCTATCTCTACCACTGGCAGAGATATTTCAAATTATCAAGTTTGACCTTGACCTTCACCTCTGATCATCAACGTCATTGAATCGAAATGCGCATCCTCAATAACCTAAGTATGGGTGATATCATGCCTCTACCTCTGCTAAAGGCAGGGATATTTCAAGTTATCAAGTTTGACACTGACCTTGACCTCTGATCATCAGGGTCATTGCATAATCAAAATGGGCATCCTCTATAACCTAAGTACGGGTGATATCATGCTTCTACCTCTACCACAGGCAGAGATATTTCAAATTATCAAGTTTGATACATCAAAATCTCATGCTCTTTCAGTCACCCGGACAAGTGTGGCATAGTCCAGTCCTTGGACAAGCAGGCATGAACTAAGACTTGTTTCATGTTGTCAATATGGCAAGTTATCTTAAAATGTCAAATTTGTGAAGTCTGTGACCCCAACATCTCAGATCAAATTAAGTAATCAGTCTATTCGATTTCTGGGGTATGGATACCTAAGGGTAGAACTGATTTCCATTGCTCTAGGTGTTAAAGGAGCCGAATTGTCCCTCAGATAAAAGCGTGACGGACAGAATATCAAGTCTGCTATGTTGATTACATGTACATCATGATGGAGACACCTGAGGTTGAAAATGATTAGCTCATTGGATTGCCCAGGTTGATAAACCTAGGGGTGGGATTTGTTTCCAAAGTGTAGTTATTCAAGAAGATGAGACTAAAGGTGTGACGGTACACACACAGACACCATGACCAAAAACAATATGGTTCCCGATCTTAGTGATCGGGAACCGATCGGGAACCATAATTAGAAGACTATGTGGTCATACGACACACATCACTGATTAATTGATTCGCCGCTATCACCTCCCAATCTGACTTTCCTCCCAAATTCAACTAGTCAAGTCTCCCTTCTCGAGAGGTGTGAAAAATGATGTCAGTGTCCAACTTTAACCGTCGTATTACTTTATCTGAATCATTCTTTGTGTTGATTTCCCATTTTTTTTCTGCGGTTGTTGCTTTCATACTTTTCACTAATGTGCGACTCTTTGTGAACCTCATACATGTTAGCCTACACGCAAGGCATTCTACCGCAGCATTGCAGTTGATATGTTTTTCAGTTTGCGTTACATACTTTCGACCTGTGGGTATAACTGCAACAGTCAGAACCATCTTACGCGTATTTGCATTTGCAGGCGGCAAGAGATGTTGTCGTACAGGTCAGTTGTCATTACAAGGTAATCAGTTTTTACTATTGACTCGCCAAATGAGGAATTCGGTGCCATTACATATATTTTAGGTAGTGGGAGATATACTAGATTATCATTATGGACAATTTGTGGAATGTTTTTTTAATTGGTTAAAGTATCCTGGAATTGCAAAATGTGGATGCAAAACGGGGAGCCGCTCAGCGAATTAGTCACCCGCATTTTAGGTTCAAAGAAGAGGCAAAATACTAATATATTGTACAAGTAATTTCATCGGGTGGAATTCACCAACGCAATTTAATGTGCGTGCAATTAAAGATCGATTATCTGATAAACGGAGGAAAAATCAAAGTAGTCCGCGACCGAAAAACAGCGATTCAGAAGTTTCGATGGACGATGATTTATCTGCACGCGGACAAACTAGCTTTAATCGCTCTGTAAATGCCTCCCGAATCATTGTCCACCGCATAATGAAAGTACATGTACGTAACGTGCAGCATATAAAACCTTGGCCTCGAATCAAGAGGTCACACTGCCGGAATGGTTTTAACCGTTTTAAAAAACGAAGAGAGCCGAAAATTTCACCGCTGACAAGATGGGCCTCATTGAGGTGGTAAGATTGAGGGAGAAAGTGGGGGTGGACGCAACCACGACAAAGAAGAAACAGCTGGCATGCATCAAAATATCCAAGCAAATGGCTGCAAATTTCCCCGAGAGGCCGAAGTCTCAGCCCAAAGATTTACAAGTGTGGCGAGGATGCGCGATTGCAACTGTTACGACGCGGCTAATTCCAATCACCAAAACCACGAGCTAACAGAAGGAGTCTCTATTTAAACCATATGAAAGAAAGCAGAATTTCCATGGATTTCTGACATTTTGTAGGCCTACACGGTACAGAAACAAGTCGCTACACTGGCACCATGACCCATTCTACCACATTCTCCTCCGTGACGTCATCAAACTCGGTCAAATCGGCGGGCTTTTTACAACATGACGGTCGGTGGCCGTCACAATGCCTACAACACCAGGGAATTCAGCAATCTCGTAAAAGCCTTCAGCAGCCGCTCTCTGTTCCTGAGGAGTGTCTGGAAAATGAATGAAGTCTCTTCTCCGGCACAAATTGCAGCAGTAAGGCGATGAATAGTCCGACAGGTGGTTACCTGCGATACTCCAGACATTCGCCTATCCCATGTCCATTTGGAAGGATGCTCTTGCATTGAACCGTAACGCCACGGGCAGTTGCTCTGCTGGGGTCAGCGCATGATTCTTGTTTGTTGTAGGCAACAGGTCATCTTGTGTCATAGCAGCCTGCCGAAAGTTTCTTTTTGAAATCCTGTACCGTTTAATGAATTTTCTATCACTATATTTCGTCAACGGTTTTAGCCGTATAGGCTATCGTAAAACATCTCCCCACGAGGAGACAACTGCTCGTCTTCAGCTGCATCGTCTTCCTAAACCAGCCCGAACAAAGCATCGTTGGCACTGACGGTCTTAGGCTGCGTTCACACTAGCAGCTTAATCCGGACTTAAACCGTACTAACGCCTTGATTCGGAATAAGAGGTCACACTAGAAACCCTTTAGTTCGGATTAGATCCGCACTAACAGGTTGTTAATCCGTGCTAGCTAGTGCGCACCACCTAATCCGCAATAACTTTGTAGTCTGAACAGTTTAATCCGAATCAACGAAGTCGGGTCAATGGTTACCTGTTTGCCCTTCAGTTAATATTACTGTTCATAGACGGCGCAGTTTAGTTCGGGATTATGGTCTTAATCGGATTATAACGCTAGTGTGAACTGACGGTTTTTAATGCGCACTGACTAAACCGAATTCCGGAATGCGCACTTCGGAATTCGGTTTAAATCCGTATTGTGTGCGAACGTAGCATTAGGTATGGCCTAAGCCTATGACAAACGTCCTGAGAATATCAGGCATTCTTACTGCTCGCTCCCTTCGTCACCGCAGACAAACCCATGAGGACATCCGGCTGATTTGCTGGGGTATTTGGCGCACAAGAAAATGCGCCAAATCAGCGAACGCCATTTCTGAGTCACCTTAAGATGACAGGCATTACACGTAGATTGGATCGAGTGTCACGCACAACACAGTGCTGAAGTACCTCAGCTTCCCCACCTCACCCTAACTAGAGATCAGTTACACGTATACATGTATAACGGCCCTTGTAATATTCACACCCAAGCAGCTGACATTGGTTATGCTGACCAATGCCGACCATTTACCTATTTACACCGCTCGATTCAACCTAAGTTGAGTTCAGCCTATCCTACATTCATCGCACAGAATGTATATCATTCTCAGGCCACACGTCGCCAAACAGATACGCCGCTTGAGTTATTTCATGTTGACCTGCTGGGTCCTCTGTTCAAACCTGCGTAGTTCATGTGTATCAATCACCGGCCTACTTGGGATGAGATGGTGGGGATGAACATTTGCTGGAATGGCTTTGATACTCCACGGATTCCGGCGAATGTCGGCAGGGGTTTCTGTGAACGATGAAGAGGAGCGAGGTAAAAACCCCTGCTGTGGGAGGATGACGACAAATGCTACAGCCACAGACATAAACATACCCTTACGGGCAATTTAGGTTTCTTCTGTTGGTTCGAATGCCTGTTGTCCACACGCAATATGATCACTTGTTCTGATTTGCTGTCTAATTTTATCATTGTGATGATCGTACGCTTTAGCAGGTTTGTAGGCCTACGCATACAGCAGTTAAAATGCCTTGGTGAATTCCATCCAATTCCTTGTTACATGAACTGATATTTTATCATGCCTATGCTAGTGCCAAAATTGGAATTCACGCAATCCTTCCCCCATGGGGATAGTACCCCTTTAATTTCGCTGATACTGTACGTTGCTGCCGCCTGGCGTTGTGGTAGTAGTACTTTGGGTCACTTGACGACACGTGCTATGGCTGCGTATCTTTGCAGATCATGCGGCTGTTCTTCTTGACGACATTTTGTTTATTTCTGGTGTGGTGCGTGACACATCCATCCGACACAACTCTGTATGGGATCTCTTGGGATGGGTCAGAATCGTGTAAGTGTTTTAAGTTGATCAAACAAAGCGTAAATTGGAGAAAGTATCTTTGTCAACATTTTTCTGTCAAATTAAATATGGCGGTCGCCCGACAATAGACGATATCACTCCAAAAGAGCGCAGCACCTGACGGTAACTACAGCGTCACGACGTCCCGTACTCATTCCATGACATCTTGACTTGAGACGACGTCATGATCGCTGAAACAAGTGGAGGTTTTTCGAGTGGCGTCACCGCGTTCAGAATGTGGGACGGGACGTCGTGACGCTGTTGGCCTAGCAAGTTACCGTCAGGTGCTGCGCTCTATTGGAGTGATAGAGTCTATTGGAACCTTGAGGGATTTCTATAGGCAAACTGCTGTCCGAAATTAATTTTGTCCGAAAACAGATACATGGTGAGAGGTTTGAATTCAATGATATTTGCGCAACTCAGATTTGGTGGTGTAGGCCTAACAGGTGTTATTGTCACGCAATTTGATGTTCCATTGCTGTTTGGCATATTTAGTAATACAATGTAGGTCGACATACATTTCTGTACTTACAGTGAACCACAAAAACAGTCATGTCAGTCGAGACTATCATCACAGATGTAGAATAAATTTGTGTGTACAACCTCAACCCGTTGAATCTGTCAGGCCTAAGCCATCCTGTCGGTTGTGCAACAGTAGCCATACATTGTTTCAGTGTGACAAGTTCAAGGGAATGAAACCTGATGATCGATTGAAGTTCAGTCGAGGGCAGAGACTATGTGACGATTGTCTTGAGGCAGGTCATTTTGCAGGAAAGTGTGCGTTGAACAGGCGGTGTGGCCCAATTTTGTAACAAGAAACACACCATGTTCCTACATCTGATTCCGAAAGCGGAGAAACCCACCGATGAGAAGACACGGGAATCGTCAATTGAGGCACCTAAAGTAGGCACAGAGTAGCTATGGGCAAGCTGACAAGGATAGAATCCATGGGGCCGGTGTTAGAGTGGGACTTCCTGTGGTAGCAGTTGAGGTGTAAGCTGAGGGTGGTGGCCAAACCGTGAAGACCTTTGCACTCCTCGACAGTGGATCAACCAACAGTTTCTACTCAAAGGCCTTGTACAGTCAACTTGAGGTGAAGGGTGAGGACGCAGAGATGATGTTATCAACGCTAGAGAAGAATCCGAGTGTAACCCAGTAGTCTTGAACGTTAGTTGCGTTGTTGATATTTTTGGTGATTGGGACGGGAATGTGGATGGTAGTCAGCTGCCCCTGCATTCAGAGAGACTAGTGAATAGTCTCTCTGAATGCAGGACAGCTGACAGGGGTCTGTGGTTATGAGTATTTATTAGCAAGCAGGGTTATGCAGTTTTGTAGGAAAATGGAAGGGCTGCGGGCAATATTCCTCCTGCGACTTAAAAATGTGTAACAAAAAAATATAAACGAGAAACAGACGCGTGAAACAGTAGCCGCACGCAAGGCCCGAACCCGGCCCCCCTGATTCATAGCTGCACACTCTACCGATGCGCCAGTGGGCCATGCCACGCTCTTGGCTGCTGAATAAATGTTTTTATAATACATTCCAGCTACTGAACATATTTATGATAATTAGAAATGACGTTGCAACACTTTACAACAACCACAGAGCAATTCCCCGGCAAATCCGTCAGTATATTGCTACCTAATGTACCCATCTAAGGTTTGCAGCCACTAAAAACGTGAACCAACCGCCCGGTATATTCCATCTGAACATTAGGAGCATATCTCCTATGAGTCAAATTCTAATGACTGACCAGTGAAAAGTCTTTGGCAAGCTTCGCTGTTCGCCGCTACGCGGCGCGTTGGGCCCTTAATTGCGTCAAGACTACTGTTCTCCCTTTTGATGTCCAGGGTAGTGATGGGACGCTGGTTCAGTTGCCGCGTGCCTATGTGATAAACGAAATACCGGTGTCACCAGACAGTATCATGGGACAAGATGACGTCAAGAATTGTTCACATTTGATGTCTCTCGATAGTCCAGTTTTCACGACGCCTGCGGTGGACTCTTGATTGGGCAAGATGTGCCTGAAGCATTGGTGCCTCATGAAGTAAGGAGGGGTGAGAGTCAACCCTTTGCAGTAAGGACAACACTTGGCTGGACGATAAATGGACCTGTCAGTCATGGAAACAAGGGAGCAACGAAAGTTACGTCACACATGGCATGCGGAGATACCATGCTTCAGGGTCAGTTGGAACGATTTTGGAAGATAGATTCAGTGGAGGGTATGGACAGCAGTATGGGAATGTCTATTGAGGACAAGAGAGCAGTAGCAATCTTTGAGAGGTCAATCTCTGTGGTAGATGGCCACTAAGAGATATCAATTCCATTCAGGTCTGAAGAACCGAACTTACCGAATAACCGTTCTATGGCCCAGCATCGCTTGGATCAACTTGGAAGAAAACTTTCTAAGGATCGCCATTGTACGATAATTATATGCGACGGCATCCGGAAACTCCTTGAAAAGGGGTATGCCGGGAAGCTCACCACTGACGACCCACCGGAAGGAATGACGTGGTATATCCCGCATCATCCAGTCCTAAACGAAAATAAGCCAGGGAAAGTGCGGATTGTATTTGACTGTTCCGCCGCCTATCAGGGGACATCACTGAATTCTGTAGTGCTGCAGGGCCTCCGGCTTGATAAGCAAGCAGTGGTTTTTGCTTTCAGTTGGACGATCCAGCGACTGACAGGAGTTCAGATGACCCGATTGGGGTACATTCATCACCGTATATGTATATAGGCATACTTTACATTCATTTCTCTAAGACCAGTGCATTATATCCTTGTGCACCTCCCCCGCTTTAATATGAATGAGGACATAAGGGCCTACTTTAGTCCATTCAGGTTGATTGGCTCACACTCTCCATTGACCTGCCGTTGGAAGTTGATTGACATTCCATGACAATGTGTGGCCACTGGTCAAAATGGAAAAGCCACGAGCCGCGCCCCGTATGCTGCAAGTTGTAAAGTCACCCCACCACGTGTGATCAATAAATCCAACAAAACATGAATCAGTTCAGTCTAACTCAGTGTAACAGACATGGTGACCTTCTCGGCATCGGTGCACACAAGGACACAATACCCTGCTTGGTTAGCCCTTTTCAACTGAAGGTAATGAGGGGTTGGACTTGAGGCGAGGTCTGCATATCTGGCACTGGTCTTAGAGAAATGAATGTAAAGTATTTTTATATCACTTACCCTGATGATGGCTCCAAAGGGCCGCCATTCTTGGATGAGGTGGTCGCGAATCACCATTTTCTTCACTCGGACGATCACATAGACCCTTCGAGTTTCTCAGGGTGCAGCGGTACTGATTCCCCAGGGTGTTGATGAAGAACCTGGTTTTGATGCGCGAATGTCAAGACCAGGTTGTTGCCCAGCGCCACCTTTCTTCACGCCGGGCTTGACAGGTGAAAGCAGAAGTAGAATTTGTCTGTTTGTATACGAACATTAATATTACCGGGTAGTCATTTTGTCATAGTGCGTGTGCGTGGGGTTGCAACTTGTCAATTGGCCTTTAGTGTGTTTTTACAATGTCTATTCCGTATGATGGTGATGATAAACAGGATGTCAATTTCCAGAATCTTAGCAAATTTTCGACCCCAACCGGGGTGATGGTGAGTTGTAGCTGCGACAACACTGCACAAGAAAAAGACAATTTTGGCTTCAAAGTAACAATAAACATGATAAACATATTTATTTCGCAGTCGGACATTTTGTGCAATCATGTCGTGGCGATCGTCCACAGATAAAGAGTAACCAAGAGACTTTTAGCAGGATACCATGTAGCTATCAAATCAACAAAATTCTCCTCGGGGAGGAAATATTTACTCCTCGGGAGAAAATGTTTCCTCCCCGGGGAGCAAATGTTTTCTCCTCGGGGAGGCAATATTTACTCCTCGGGAGAAAATGTGTCCTCCCCGGAGAGCAAATTTTTTCTCCTCGGGGAGAAATTTCGAACAGAAAAATTAATTATATTGAAAAAAATAATGATACTTTCTAGCCACTGTACTAGGGAGGTTTCGCACCCTTACGAACTACGAAAACCGAACACGAAAATCGAGTTCGTGTTCGTATTTCGTACCTCGCAAAATTTCGAGTTTCGCATAAAATACGAAATACGATTGCCCGTTACTTGCGCAGTAGCTTTCGTAGAAGGCGCTTTTACTAAAATTGGCGACTGCAGATGAAGTGGAGCATATGGTGTGAGCTTATGCCCGCTGTACACGATCAAATTTTTCATCCAACTTTCTGAATATGCTCAATAAAGGCCTACATGCGGGTTTATACAGTAAAGCCAAAGTAGGCCTGGAATCTGAATTTCCCAAAAATTGGATGAAAAATTTGATCGTGTACAGCGGGCATTACACACTTCAGGATAGACTCGCATTTCCTATGGTACTGGTAGCACCTTTTATGGGTATAAATTTCTGAATGCGTGCTGCCATCTGCAAAATGCTAATGCTATCTCTCCTAGTAGATAGCAGTAGGCATATACATATGTATTATTTTTTTTAAAGCTGACGTGAACGAACAAAAAGCCCCCGTGCGGTGGGCAAGAGAATTAATTGCATACGCCCTGCCAACACCTCAAACGAAGGCTCAGAACATGATAGGCCAGGGGGCGCCACCTTATTTGTCTTCGAGCTGTGGAGGTGTCAACATCCTCTGCTGAGCTCCTGCTGAACACTTTTTTTGAAAGAAAAAAAAAACTAGACCTAGCTGGGAATCGAACCCACGCTCTGTTATCTTTGTTTCACCGTCTTCCCCATTCGCCCACCGAACTTGTTGGTAGGCTTCCCATGTTTTCTAAGTCGAAGGCCTGGGCCTATGACGAACACAAATCATGATCGTTTCAGTTGGCTCGGTGGCTGAGTGGATAGAGTGGTCGATTGCAAATGAGAAGGTCGACGGTTCGAATGTCGTCTATGACTATAATGTTTTTGTATGGCATAGGCTTACACTGCGCAAAATTGTAGTTCTGAATGTCACAGTTCGGTTCGGACTTAAGCTGGTGACAGACTAGCGCGACGCCGCGCGGAGCTAAGCGTTTTCTTTTGTGTTTTCAGGCACCACTGAGCACCATGTGCTGTGGAGCGCAAAAACACAAAAGAAAACGCGCCGCTCCGCGTCGCGTACGCACTAGTCTGTCACCGCCTTTAGCTCTTCGACGCAAAACGCACGAAAAATCTGCAAAATCTTCACCAAAGACGAAATCCGACATCTGTTCACACAAAAACTGATTAAGTCATACACAAACCATAATTGATCTCGTAATTCGTACTGCGCGTTCGGCCGATCCGAAAAAAGTAGTCTAGTTTGACAATGGAAATTGCCCCTGCACAAGACGCGACGAACAACGAACGTCCACCTACGAACTGAAGTAAGCAAAAATTGATGACGTATTACGCTTTTCGTCTTCGGTTTTCGTAGCTCGTAAGGCTGCGAAACCTCCCTACTATACTTAGCCATTACCGACTGTTCTGTTGATTGCCAAGAAAAATGAAATGGCCCTAGGACCATGTGCTCACCCGTTTGGAAATAACAGTGTAATGACAGAGAGGTAGATGTCAGTGGTAAGCAATCTGGGTCAAGTCATTCCCAAATTGCAGGACTTCGACAATGATTTTGGGGTTATGCCACCTGGTGGCTATATTGGTAGTCTCGCGCAACCAGCCCCTCGGTCATACTCCGAGGTCCTCAGACCGAGGGTCTGGCACTGAACGCAATTCTCATTGTAGCGACCTAGTGACCTCATTTCGATGATTTGAAATGGGGTCAGTTTCGCTGATTGGCTAGACGCAAAGGACCCGGAACGCCGCGCAGCGGCCAGATAGCGAAGCTGCTGACGTCACAGGCGGTCCGACTCTGAATTTCTCCTCATGTAAGAAATTCGGCTTCTGGAAACAGCGTGCCAAAAACATACAATACGGCATTGTTAAGCGCTCAAACTTCGCATGAAAGTTAAGGAGGACTGGAAATGATGTATCAATTAGTCACCTCGCTCAGCAGTTTGTTTGTAAATATAGATTTAATTTCAAACTTATGATTTGATGACGTCACAATGACGTCACAGGTTTACTCAAACCACATGACAGCAACGCCAGTGTGCGTCGCATCATAACACCGCGCGTTGCCGTTGAAGTGTAGCGCACGTCACTGCTGTTGCACGTCTTGGTGGCGTTGCACGTCTGGTTGGTTCATGGTGAAATGATCGTTGCTTCGCAATCCACCAGGGCCCCGGCTTCGAATCCCGTCCGCTGCTTTTTTCTTTTTTGTCTTTTCTTATTCTTTTATCATCTTTTGTATTTTGTTCTTTTTTCTCCTCATTAAGTTATTTTTCGAGATGTTGCAATTGCTAATGCGAAATAAATCATTCAATTAAGGCACAGGAGGATAGCCAAGAATTACGGCTGTTTTAGGGGTACGGCAGTCAGTATTTCCACTCTGGGCCTGGTCCTAACCCTAATCATGATGTCAAATGTATTACAAACTGTCGTAACAATAGCAGTACCTGGTTTTACCCATAAAAGCAATAATGACCTAGACTAATAACTGTTTCCCTGGCTTCAGGGCATTAACGTGTCCGCTGAAGCCAGGGAAACAGCCCAGCGACCCCCAAAACACAGCCAACACACAACACAGCCCCTTGCCCAGTTCCCTCACTCTGGTTTCAAAATTTGGTGACGTAGGCAACAGGGGGAATATGGCGGCGCCCAGAGAACTTGAAGCGTGAAAATTAGTGAGGTGAATCGCCTAATTTGTGTTGTTAAGTCAATTTACAGTGTCTTTCATTGGAATTTCAGGCAAGTATATTTATATTCTTTCGACTGGGGAGGGAATTATGCTATAAAAAGTGCAGTAGGCCGAACCGCGAGGGGTACAAAATACTGTGGTTTTACTCGCACGCTGCATACTTTTTGCTTTGTGCATTGTGCATTGTGTTCTACGTCATCGGCGGTAGATTGTCCGCCATGATGGATTTTACAAGCAAAAGGTACCATCTGGACCAGACTCTAAAATTGAAAATTGCAGTCTGGTGGCACGAGACTACTATATTGGATGTCCGATCGGGCCAAAATTTCCCATGCACATAAAGGTCATCTGGAGGGAGGCACATAGCACATTTGACCGCTCTGGGTCACGTCGTTCCTGAGTTATAACACATTTGATGATTTTCGGGTTACGCCACCTTGCGGCCATACTGGAAGTTTAATCAGGCCAAAATTTGACGTGCTTGTAATGCACCGGTTAATCGGAATCTTGACACCCCCCTCCTCTAGGTTCGACGCCGATTCGACGTCGACTCGACGCCGAATCTTTAACCAATGGTATCCACTTGGAAGTGAAAGATCGTCGTATCTTGAGTGAAGGAAAAACATGAAAATGTGAATCTTCGACGAATGTTTTGTCTCCAAAAGGTGAATCAGCGTCGAATATAAATATACCAAAATCAATAAACTTGGCCTACTTGATCGTGTTGACAGAAAACTCCCGAAAATAAGTTGAAAAACAAAGACCCGTCGTGTCATGTTACCATGTTTACTATTTTCCACATGTTCCAAGCCCCATTGTGCGATCTTGGCAATTCCAAATGTGTGCAACGTGCAGAAGATACATACATGGCAGGCAATGACTTGTCCATGGACTTATCAAGATTGGATCAGGGATGTCCTGTTTCTCTACCGATGTAATACTTTTTTCTGCTGTTTCTTACATAAGTTTTATTTTCGTGAGAAAGAAAACAAATACCGGTAGGCTACAAGTAGCTGTGCATTTGTTTGCATTGACAGAAAGGGAAATCGTGTTCACGTTCACCTTTTTGTCTGTCATACAATTTGGAAAACATTAGGCCCTACTCGAGTTTTCAAAAATATGAAAATTGTTACATCTGAAAACAAATAGCCCATATCACATTGCAAGTGGTCCATCCACCATTGTCCACATGATCCACGACATCATGGACATGCACGAGGATCGAACTTGTCGAATTGACACATCCATACAGCTGTACAGTGTAGGCCTACAGTCATGGCAGTACAAAAGCAACCAAAATGTTAGTAATTTGCATTTTGTGCACCCCAAAAGAAAGCAGTCAAATGGTGGCGAACATGTGGTCCAGTATTTTCACGTATTTGCACAAAACTGAACACAAGCAAGCCCTAATTGCAGTTTACAACAATTTTGTTTCACTGCTGCTTCAGTTTTCATTGTTTTGCCCTGATCAACCCCAGCCTAGCCACCAAAAATCGGTTAAAAGGATATGGAATTTCATTCTAAAATCAAGGTGAATCTTCGCCCAATGAATTTGGGTTCAGTGTGAATCCAATGTGAATCTTCACTCCATAAAGACGATGACGAAGTGAATCCAAGGTGAATCTTCACCTAATCTTCACCGGCCAAAGGTGAATCCAAGGTGAATGCTTGAGGAGGGGTGGGTCAAGGTTCTGATTGACCGGTGCATAAACGTCATCTAGAGGGAGGGAAATATCAAGTTTGAGGACTATGGGTCAAGCCGTTCCTGAGTTATAGCACTTGGATGATTTTCAGGTTACGCCACCTGGCGGCCATATTGGATGTCCGATCGGGCCGAAACTCGGTATTTTGAAGGCACCCCTCTAGTACACGTTTACGCATGATATGAAGTCACTCGGTGAAATACTATGTGTGGCAGGTTCGTTACTTTTGTAGAACTTTGACCTCTGTGACCTTTAAAAGTAGGTCAAATCAAACACCTGTTATATATGTTATGTATCCTAGTTAGATACACCTATGATAAAAATTTGGAGATGATCCAGTCATTAGTTCAGGAGTTATTGCAATTTTTGTGTTTTTGGTTTCGGCCACCTGGAGGCCAAGCCAAGAATCGAATCGGACAGAAACTGACCTAGGGGTATATAATGTACCAAGTTTCAGATCAATAGCTCCAGTGGTTACGAAACTTGCCCTGCTAACGGACTACAGACGACGGACGACAGACGCTGCACCACGACAAAAGCTCACAGGTGAGCTAAAAATGGTTCGTAAAAAAATCATTTTTTTGCTCGATTTGAACAATTCGAACACTGATATACCATCATATTTAAACCTTCGCTAGTTGTTGTCGTTAATTAACTTTATTAAAACAAAAATAATTTAGTACATGAAATTAAATGTTCTGGGCAGGGCTGTTACTTAGAACAGCATTGAAGCCCAGACAACAAAAATTAATGGCAACGTAAATTAACTGGCCGAAAGAAATTCAAAACCACTGCACACGCCTTTGTATTGATTTTTTTTACTGCAGCCAGAGGCATTAATCCGCCTGGAATGCCAATTTCCTTTTGATCTGTACCCCATTTTGTGAGAACTATGAGGTACACTCATGGAAAAAAAGTAAATGGACTGCAGTTTTTCTTGAATATCTCCAAACCAGTGCAATGGAGGAGGCTGGGCCTAACGTATGTGATGGCAAATTTTCCTGGCTATCTGATGATATCAAAGTCCTGAAAATCTAGTGAAATCCACCTTTGTAAGAAGGAATGTTGTAAAGTCATGTTTTTCGCTACTTTTGTTGCAGGTTTTCGCTGAAAATTTTTATAGCAGTGTGTTCCTGTCATCAAGAGCTTTCATATCATATCTTATAATTGCAATTATTTTAATTAGAAAGGTGGTTTTAGGCCACTTTTATCCAAATTATTCTGCACATGCCAGATACACCTTTGACACATTCCCTTGCTGTCATTGGCCTGTTGAATAGATAAGAATAAATGGCCATTCAATAGCCTTTTGTGTTGACATGTGCCTGCGGTAATAGGCCTGCACTCAGTTGATAGGACAATTTTTGAAGGCCTAGTCTTCAACACACTATTCAAATAACGTCAGTTTTCATCAATTAAGTTTAAAGTTAGTCAACCACCAGTTGCCCAATGGATTGTCACAAGTGGAGTGTGTTAAAAATTGACCCTTTCTAAGAAATTGACCCTATGACCACTACCTTCCATGAGTTGGTTTAGCTTATTCACTGTGACTAGTAGAAATGCCAACAAACCTCATAAAACGTCGGGGAGGGCTGTTTCAAAGACGTCTCTGGCATGTGCAGAATAATTTGGATAAAAGTGGTCTAAAACCACTTTTCTAATTAAAGTGAGAAGAAATAGAAACGGGTTTCTAAGGTGAAAGTCATCACGTCTTTCTTCCAGCACGCCTTAAACCACTAGGCCAAATAAATTAAATCTAATTAAAGTAATTGAAATTTTAAGATATGATATGTGTCCGCGAGTTTCCGGCTGTCAATGGACATACAGTTCTAATCTATGGTAAGCAAGACACGGTTGATACAAATCGGTTTTCTTCTTCATACTCCCCCCCCCCCCCCCCGACAGAGTCTAATAACGCAGTCTAAACTGAACTCGATTATACCTGAGAAACCTACTCTCCTGATTATGATCAATAGGCTGCTAAATGCAATTACTCTTAAATCCACAGTCCATAAACACAAATATAATCCCATGAAGCACTTTGGGAATAACTGAAAGTCCAATAAGCAAGAATAATATCTCCTGGCAATATAACCACAGGCGAGAAACGTCCAAAGAAAGTTCACGATGATTCAACATAAAGATTGCAGGATAGCGGCAAGAGGCAAAATACAATTTTCTAAACAGAAATTGAGGCAATACCGAATTCAGGCAAGAAAAGCAAACTCCAAAAATATGAAAAGAAATGCTAAACAGACTAGACAAAGCCTCTTGAAGATATATCACAATCAACATGTGGAACCATTTAGGAGTATTATGCCACTTTGAAATCCTCTCTGAATCTCACTGAATAATCCAATTGTCCTCTAGAATGAAATTGCTGATTATAAGCTCTATACTATGACACTATGAACGTTCACAACACATTAGACCGATGACGACCAGATACCTCAGACTAGTTCAGCTAAAATACTGGGACCTTATTCACAAAAATTCGTATATTTTTTTTCAGTTACGGTACCGTAAAGTACTATTTTACGGTACCGTAAATATCTACCAATTTGTATTCACAAACTTTCCGTACCGTAACCAACTTACGGTTATTTCAAAAGTTTACAAGAGTGGAATCTCCCTTTAATTGTGAGCCACTCTGGCAAAACCAGACGCTTGTCGCTCTTACCTTAGCAGATTGAGGCCAAATGTTTGTCAGTTTCAATACTGTATGCCTATTATGAAATCTGACGCAATCTATTTGGTGTCATCTGAGTTGTTGAGGCTCAACTTCTGAATGACAAGCGTCGGGTTTTGCCAGAGCCGCTCACAATTGTGCAGTGCTGCTAGCTGACCTCTCTTGAGGACATTTAGTTCATAAGAAAAGCATGGAATGTGATCTCATACAATAGAAGGTTTGACCGGACTTTAGGTGGCATGAACTGTCAGGATTCAGGAACAACTCTAATAGGAACCATGAGGGATTTCTATTGGCAAACTGCTGTCCGAAATTTATTTTGGCCGAAAATAGATACATGGTGTGATGTTTGAATTCAGTGATATTTGCAACTCAGGTTTGGTGGTGTAACAGGTGTTATTGTCACTCACCTTGATGTTCCATTGCTGTTTGGCATATTTAGTAATAGGTCGACATACATTTCTGTACTTTCAGTGAACCACAACCACAGTCAAACGAGACTATCATCACAGATGCAGAATAAATTTGTGTGTACAACCTCAACCCGTTGCTTACGATCCCTTACATAGTTCAACGATTACGACAACACGAGAGGACAAGATCGATCATCAACATTGGCAAGTACTTAACGACCCTGGGTTTTCGGCTTTCCTCGCTGAGGAGTTGAGGCGTACCAAGCTGGAGTGTGCTCGATTGGAGGCGAGTCTGGCCAGCAAGGCAGGATCTTGGAGGAATTATACTGACAGGAGGAACAACTGGCCGGGATCAAAGGTTCCACGATCATCGCCGCCCCTCTTAATTACCCTCCTATAATCCTTAAATAAGATTCTAGGACATTTGCCCCCGGATTTTTGCCCCCCGGACATTTACCCCCGTAGGAAATTTGCCCCCCTAGGACATCTGCCCCCTGGACATTTGCCCCCCGGACATTTACCCCCATAGGACATCTGCCCCCCTAGGACATCTGCCCCCCGGACATCTACCCCCCGGACATTTACCCCCGTAGGACTT
>NMRB01003275.1:0-25343 GCA_002633025.1 Notospermus geniculatus | reverse complement strand
TCTGCCCCCGGACATCTACCCCCGGACATTTACCCCCGTAGGACTTCTGCCCCCCCTAGGACATCTACCCCCCTGAGGGTGGACGACGTGAGGTTGGCAAGAATGATGGAATTGGTAGGAAGCAAGATGCCAAACCGAGATATCAGGCGAAACCGATGGACAAGCCAACTGCCAGTCAGAGGGGAGCAAGTTTTAACGCTCAAGCAGAAGATGAATCTGTCAGGCCTAAGCCATCCTGTTGGTTGTGCAACAGTAGCCATACATTGTTTCAGTGTGACAAGTTCAAGGGAATGAAAGTTGACGATCGATTGAAGTTCACTCGAGGGCAGAGACTATGTGACAATTGTCTTGAGTCAGGTCATTTTGCAGGAAAGTGCCCGTTGGACAGGCGGTGTTCAGTGTCCAATTGTAACAAGAAACACACCAAGTTCCTACATCTGATTCTGAAAGCGGAGAATCGTCAAAGGAGGCACCTAAAGTTCAAGCACAGAGTAGCTATGGCAAGCTCACAAGGATAGAGTCCATGGGGCCGGTGTTAGAGTGGGACTTCCTGTGGTAGCAGTTGAGGTGTCAGCTGAGGGTGGTAGCCAAACCGTGAAGACCTTTGCGCTCCTGGACAGTGGATCAACTAACAGTTTCTGCTCAAAGGCCTTGTACAGTCAACTTGAGGTGAAGGGTGAGTACGCAGAGATGATGTTATCAACGCTAGAGAAGAATGCGAGTGTAACAAGACTACTGTTCTCCCTTTGGATATCCAGGGTAGTGATGGGACGCAGGTTCAGTTGCCGCGTGCCTATGTGATAAACGAAATACCGGTGTCACCAGACAGTATCATGGGACAAGATGACGTCAAGAATTGTTCACATTTGATGTCTCTCGATATTCCAGTTTTCACGACGCCTGAGGTGGGACTCTTGATTGGGCAAGATGTGCCTGAAGCATTGGTGCCTCTTGAAGTAAGGAGGGGTGAGAGTCATCAACCCTTTGCAGTAAGGACAACACTTGGCTGGACGATAAATGGACCTGTCAGTCATGGAAGCAAGGGACCACCGAAAGTTACGTCGTACATGGCATGGGGAGATACCATGCTTCAGTGTCAGTTGGAACTGTTTTGGAAGATAGATTCAGTGGAGGGTATGGACAGCAGTATGTGAATGTCTATCTAGGACAAGTGAGCAGTAGCAGTCTTAGAGAGGGCAATCTCTGTGGTAGATGGACACTACGAGATATCAATTCCATTCAGGTCTGAAGAACCGAACTTACCTAATAACCGTTCTATGACCCGGTGTAACGTTTTTCAGTGAGGCCTGTGAGCCAGTGTGACAATACAATAGATTGACGGAATAAGCGGCGACTGGACAATGGGCGACACACAGAGAAACAGCGAGTTCGTTTCCCAGTGTGTTCCGAACAATGGGAATCACACAGAAAAACGTCCACACTGAAAAACGTTATACTGGCATCGCTTGGATCAACTTGGAAGAAAACATTCTAAGGATCCCCAATTGTACGATAATTATTGCGACGGCATCCGGGAACTCCTTGAAAAGGGGTACGCCGAGAAGGTCACCACTGACGACCCACCGGAAGGAATGACGTGGTATATCCCGCATCATCCAGTCCTAAACGAAAATAAGCCAGGGAAAGTGTGGATTGTATTTGACTGTTCCGCCGCCTATCAGGGGACATCACTGAATTCTGTAGTGCTGCAGGGCCCCCGACTTGATAAGCAAGCAGTGGTTTTTGCTTTCAGTTGGACGATCCAGCGACTGACAGGAGTTCAGATGACCGGATTGGGGTACATTGATCACCGTATACAGCCGAACCTCTCTATTGAGGACACCTTCGGGACTGACAAATGCTGTCCTTAATTGAGAGGTGTCCTGATTACAGAGGTTGAAATGAATAGAAATGACCAGTTTGGGACTGAACATTGGTGTCCTGATTAGAGAGGTGTCCTCCTGACAGAGGTGTCCATTAAGGGAGGTTCCACTGTATGTATATAGGCATATTTTTAGTATCACTTACCCTGATGATGGCTCCAAAGGGCCACCATTCTTGGATGAGGTGGTCGCGAGTCACCATTTTCTTCACTCGGACGATAGATCTTTCGAGTTTCTCAGGATGCGGTACTGATTCCCCAGGGTGTTGATGAAGAACCTGGTTTTAACGCGCGAACGTCGAGACCAGGTTGTTGCCCAGCGCCACCTTTCTTCACGCCGGGTTTGACAGGTGAAAGCAGCAGTAGAGTTTGTCTGCTCGTATACGAACAATAATATCACCGGGTAGTCATTCTGTCATAGTGCGTGTGCGTGGGGTTGCAACTTGTCAACTCGCTTTTAGTGTGTTTTTACAATGTCTATTCCGTATGATGGTGAGTTGTAGGTGCGACAACACTGCGCACGAAAAAGATAATTTTGGCTTCAAAGTAACAATAAACATGATAAACATATTTATTTCGCAGTCGGACATTTTGTACAATCATCTCGTGGCGATCGTCCACAGATTAAGAGTAACCAAGAGAATTTTAGCAGGATACCATGTAGCTGTCAAATCACCAAAATTCTGCGGCTGATAAGAGCGGAACTAGCTTATGTGCTGGTCCAGACACAGCCATAAAAAGTTGTTCTTCGCCTTCGGCCAAACAAAATATCCCTTTGGTTCGGGTAACGTTGGTATCTACATGTGTCTGCCCGTGTGACAAGATAGGGCCATGCTTGGTGGCCACAGAGAATAAGACAAAACTAGACAAAACTAGATCAACTGACTTCATCCTCAAAGTTAAGATGTCCCGGATGTCACGTGATACGTCGCGGGGGGAGGTACAATTTTTCTATGCAAAAACATGTATAATAATTAATAATCAAGTTTTAGGGGAGCTAATGTTTCCTCCTCGCCGAGAAAATATTTACTCCTCAGGAGGAAATAATTTCCTCCCCGAGGAGAAAACATTTGCTCCTCGGGGAGGAATTATTTACACTTCGCTAGAAAATAATTTTCTCCCCGGGGAGAAAATGTTCTGTTGATTGCCAGGGAAAAAAATGGTTCGTAAAATCATTTTTTTTTGCTCGATTTGAACAATTCGAACACTGATGTACCATGATAATATTTAACCTTCGCTAGTAACATTCAAAAACACTGCACACGTCTTTGTATTTATTTTTTACTGCAGCCAGAGGCATTAATCAGCCTGGAATACCAGTTTCCTTCTCATCTGTACCCCATTTTGTGGGAACTACAGGGTGTTTCAAAAAAAGTATACATTCAGAAAATTGTCTGCCAGATAGTAGTTTTATTAGTTTTCAGAAATCTCTTATCTGGTTTCAGTAGACCTTGGTCTCTTCCTTTGTTTGCCATCATATCAACCATTATCGGTTCCGCATGAGCGAGCACAGGCGATTTACTTGTTCCAACTTTGAAATGGCTTGCGCACGGATGTTAAAGGGTTAAAACAGAATTACTCACCATGGTGGTAAAATGTGGACATGTGCTTTGTATCTCCTAAACTCCCAAACAAATTCCATTAACCCATTACCCTCCACATGCCCACAAACTTGGGACCTTGAATTTGACCTTTCTGATTAAAGTGACAAGAAGACAATGGCTCCATGGAAATCAATCTTTCATTGTGCAGGAATTAAGGTTCATGATCGCTTTATCATCACAAGTGCACATTTTAGTCCTCCACGTGCCTACCATTTCGCTCCACACGCACTTGAGCTCTTCTGAGCATGGCGTGAACAGCTCGTCTACGTAATCATTGCCGGATCTTGCCTCAAACCACCAACCTCAGCAGTTACACTTACTTGAAATGTAAGGTGTAATGTCTTCATTTCCATGTGCCATTGCATTCTTGAACCATTGTGTTGTCATTTTCATAAGGATATGAAGGATAAGGATATGAAGGATGTCAAATTCAAGGTCCCAAGTTTGTGGGCTTGTGGAGGGTAATGGGTTAATGGAATTTGTTTGGGCGTTTAGGAGATACAAAGCACATGTCCACACTTTACAACCATGGTGAGTAATTCTGTTTTAACCCTTTCACATCCGTGCGCAAGCCATTTCAAAGTTGGAACAAGTAAATCGCCTGTGCTCGCTCATGCGGAACCGATAATGATTGACATGATGGCAAACAAAGGAAGAGACCAAGGCCTACTGAAACCAGATAAGAGATTTCTGAAAACTGATAAAACTACTATCTGGGAGACAATTTTCTAAATGTATACTTTTTTTGAAACACCCTGTATGAGGTACACTCATGGAAAAAAGTAAATGGACAGCAGTTTTTCTTGAATATCTCCAGACCAATGTAAGGTAGGAGGCTGGGCCTACCGTACCGGTATGTGATAGCAACTTTTCCTGGCTATCTGATGACATCAAAGTCCAGAAAATCTAGTGAAATCCACCTCGCGAATATGTTGTGTTAAAAACATTTCCAAGATGACATGTTTGAACGCCCACCATCGCTTCGGTCGGAGGTTGGGCATACCGGAAGGTGAGTTAAAGTACCGGTACCATTCTTACGACTGCTGTGCTCTATCAGAATGAAACACCTTGCGATGCAGCGAGAGACTTGTCCGGATTACACACACACTCACTGACACTGGCAGGCACTTGGATAGGCCGCCCGTGTATGTCATGCGCATAGACTGATAGAGATGTGCATTGCATGCAGTCGTGGGCATGATAATGATGATGATGATATTTGATGAAAAGGCGACTGACATCATAATCATAATCATTGGCCTAGGGCTATAGGGCTAGGGCCTGCCCTTTATTGTCAAGTCTGTGTTGTAGCAAATGCCTTGTGATGCAAGTGAAACAGTAGGCCTATCATCATGGCCCTTTTCCCAGTCGACGACGGGGACATCACGAAAAGGCCCAGCCTATAGGCCTAGTTAGGGCCTATTAGGCCTAACATGCTATAATATAGTAGGCATACAGCCCGTTAGTACAGGCATCAGTGGGCCTAGCGCTTCGGCTAAACCACGTTGGTCAAGGCCTCGTGACCCCTACGACCTAGTATAGACGTATTTGTACCTGTGAATGTCATCTCCATGAATAGGCCTAGCCTACCGGTACTTCATGTATTTCATGACAGGCCTAGGCCTACAGATATGGTACGGTAGTGTCTTGGCCGCCTCTTTTCAGGCAAGGGCTGACGATTTTCTTCATGTCATTCAGTGTTAGGTACCGTACGGTACCGGTACTACTCGAGAGGTTAAGAAATCGCTCCGTTAACGGTGACACTAACGCTAACGTTATTTTTTACATTGCAAATGTACGTCAGAAATAGCGTTAGCGTTAGTGTTATTGTTAACGGAGTGGTTTCTTAACCTCTCGATTGTTTCTACTGGCCTACGCAATACATGTATGCCTGAATGAATGATAAATTTAGTGCTGTTGGGCCTTTTGCTAATTATGGCTACCAGGATACTGTGCCAGCACGAAACTGTACATGTATTTTACATGTAATTGTGATTTGTCTTTCAGCAATCTTGACACAAGAGGGTCTTTGGACGACGTTCAATCAACACCCTCTAGTATCGTTCGAAGGTTACCATCTTGAAAAGTAGTTCAGCGGAAGGTTAAATGGAAAAATATCTACCAATTCTGATCAGGCTCCTAACGGTAACTCCATTAGGAGGAGTGATGCGGTAAAACATGGCGGCGACTGGTCGAAGACAGTGTCTATTTGTGTAATGTAGTGGAGATAATCGGCACGGTTGTAGAGTTTGGTCTTTCAGGTGAACACTGATACGTTTAACAAGAGGCCCATGGGCCTGGCGCTCAGCTGACATTTGATGCCTAGGTTTGATATAAGGCATGTAAGGGGTACTGCAGTCTTAGGAAGTAGTGGGTGACGTCAAATTTTATTCACCAAGTGTGCATGTTTGGATGGGATTACGTTTGCTATTACGATTAGCGACTTAGTCCTACGCAAATTTGGAAGAATAACACTTTTGGAAAGCGTACGTAAGAAAATAAAAAATCATTTGTCTGCTGTGGTGGAGAGTCATCTGTTTTATGATTTCGACAGTTGGTCTCCATTTGGGATTCCCATGTTGTGTCGGCTGAGAGTGAGTTCTTCAAATTCAAAACACTTCCTTGCACCCCTCTTTAGCAAAGGCAGCATCAGCAATCTGGGGTGCTTCAGCAACCAGGGCCGACCGTCAAGAAACTCGGATAGCACTAACAGAGAAATTCTGTAATGGTAAAGGCACCTCTCTGTTATGCACTTGCTTTGGGAGTTTCGTGGTGCTCTACCAAGATCGACCTGAGTGAATGAATACAGAGTAGGAAGAGGTTATTAGCTATTTGTACACGACAGGCCTAAAATCCTTGGTGAATCGAGATACATGTACTGTATAGGTTGGGGTTTATATAGCAAGATACCATACAATCTTTAGACCCCCTTGGGTGGGAAGGGGTTAATGATGTCACATTATAGGCCTACAATCCTTGGTGAATCGAGATATATGTCAGATGCCTTATTAGACTACCATTGGTTGGGAATTATGTGGTTAATATAGCATGAGACAATCATTGGTTATATAGGCCTAGACCCTTTGGGCGGGAAGGGGTTAATAACGTTGCATGATAGGCCTACAATCCTTGGTGATTAGAGATGTCAGACTATACTACCACACTTCGTTGGGAATTAAGGGGTTAATATACCATGAGACAATCCTTGGGTGGGAAGGGGTAATAGGCCTGATGTCGCATGGTATGCCTGCTATCCTCAGTGAATCGAGATATACATCAGAGGGATAGGCCTACTTCCCACCCTTGGGGAAGGGATTAACAGTATCACAAGATTACAATTGTTGGTGAATCGAGATAGCATAGATATCAGATACATGCCCACCTTATTTGAACCCTTGGGTGGGAAGGGGTCAATACCACAATGTAGGCCTACATTCCTTGGTAAATCAATGTGGAGCTTATTAGACCCCTTTGGATTGGGTGGGAAGGGGTTTGTTGAGGTTCTTAGTAAGTCGAGAGAGAAGTAGGCACCTTTTGATGCGAATTATCCATGGTGAATAGCGGGCTAGCCTATAAAATCATCATTCTTCTTGTTTGACTTTGACCTACACGTAATTCTATTTCTGCAACTCATCTTTTCAATTGGAACATGCCAGCACTGATGGCGTCGCACTTTCGCCGGACGTGTCTTCGGCAAAATTCACGGCAGTCCTGGAATTAGTGTAGAACGGCAAATCTCCTAACAACAATCTATAAAACAAGAGCTGGCCAAGGCCAGCAATGAAGTCGTTTCGAAGTGCTGTGTGACTGGGGGCCTAGTTCATGAGTTTAAACAGGATGGGCATTGTAGTAGAAACTCCTCACAGCGTCACCTATCGCAATTATCCCGACACAGTGACGGATTCCTCGGCCTTCCTTACTTCACTTCCTTCCTGCACTTAGTGGCGCCATTCTAACCCTAGCGGAGATAACCCTAACAAGGTCACGTGACCGACTTTTTTTAACCCAATTTGCATAATCTGACGACGTCATGACCTAATTAAATATGCAAAATTTAAACGAGAGACGGTCTGAACAGGAAATCCAAACATTCTATTTCACTGACAAAATGGAGGAAGGGGTTAATGCGGCAAACTGCATATGTACGGATGCACAGACATGTGTACATGATGAATGTACAGGAATTAGGTCAATATGTTAACCCATTCGGAACTTATGGTTAAAAACGTAAACGTATTAATATTTCAGCAGCGCCACCTATTATTGTAGTTTTGAGTCAGCCGTTTTGTAGATACATCCCAGTACTAATGCAATGCGAAGGAATTTTTAAAAAAAATTAACCCATAGGGCTGCACTACAGAAAAAACCGAGTTTCATGAAAGCGATCGCAGCGCCCCCTTTTATCTTAATTTGTGCTGCGACATGATGGGACATCACCATGCACCAACATCCAATCAAATTCGACCTCATTAAAATTTTTCTAGACAGGGGTAAAAGGCCTTTAATTCACCTTTAACTGCCGCATTAAGCCATGTAGAAAATAGTTGGTTAGCATCCCCTCCCGCCACTGAAATCACCTCCTCAAAAAAATATTTTCAAAAAACCGCCAAGACAGTAATAAAATCTTAGGCTGGGATGCTTAAATAAAACAAACAACGCAGTAGTTTTTATTTCAATTCATACCTACTAGTATTACATTTGATTTGGAATTTCCCTCAGGTTACCACGGACCATGCTGGTACCATGGTAACATGCACCTCAAACCCGGGACCTCAAACTCAATAAAAATTTTTAAAAGAACCCCGCCCTCCTCAGAAAATTGAGAGTCGAAGGACGTTAACCAACTATTTCATTTACATGGCCTTAAAACCCGGGAGCCAATCAGGACCATCGTTTCAAAGTTAACCAGAATTCCGAGTTTATAACAGGGTCTTACTTTTGTACTGTGGGGGTCTTACTTTTGTAGGTCTTTGGTCTTAGTTTTGTAGACAGACGTTGTTATCCTATAAACATGATAAATGTGGTCCGAACCAAGAACATCAAGAGAATTATTATACGGTACATCACCGCGACGGTACGAATATGAATCATTCTGCACACACTGCCCCCTGGTACAAACAAGAGCCGGTGGCGCACTACTACATGTATATTCCATATTCACACAGTGGCGGTACGAATAAGATCTGGTTTGGTGTTATTCGCACCGTGACGGTACGAATAAGGCCATCTGGTTTGGCGTTATTTGCACCATGACCAGGTGACGGTACGAATAGCCCCGGCCATCCGGACAGGCAGGAACAGGTCAATTCCAAGCCATCCGATGATTTATTACAGGGAATTATACCCTGGCATGCAGAAAATTAAATACACCTACCTGCACTGTTGGCCCGCTGGTCGAAAACAATTTCCACTGATCATGCTGATCGAAAGATGGGAGATGGAGTCCGTTTTTCCCATGTATCACTGTGTACAAAAATGTACAGACGCACAAGCCTAGGCCTACTGCTCGATTAAATGCCAAATTTGCGATTATTCAGACCTTAAAAACTTACCTGCATCATCCGTTCGTCTAGAAATGTTTCAAAAATAACATCCATTCAGACTGTAGAAATCAAAGCCCCCAGATTGAATGAGAATCCTCCCAAATAATACTCGAATCGACAGCATCCATAAAACTACGAATACAACACGTAATGATCCATCACAAGCCCCTGGAGAATTAATCAATAGAATTCGACATAAAATTGGGAAGAAATGAGCATAAAGTCAAGTGGTGAAATCTATACTATAATATTAAAAGACACTTTTATTTTTGTGTAGATTTGACCACCGTATGCTCACTTTTCCCCAATTTTACGAGGAATTCTACTCATTATCTCTCCAGAAGACTGTGGATCCACGTGCTTAAATCCGAAGACCGTTGATGACTCTGCCGCACTGCAGTTGGTCGTGTCGCACGAATAATACAACTGAATCTAAAAAACGCCTGTCAATTTAAATAAAAACACAAACGCAATAACATCCACCCCTTTTTATTTTTTTTACGACCAAATCGTAATGAAAAAGTAATGACTAGATGAGGAACTATATCATCATGTTCATCAGAGTGTCACGAGTTGGCGGATGCAGACTGCGAATAAACGGGTCGCAAACCTGTCTCGTCGCCCTCCTCGTCTCCAGGTTTAGTAGCCGAACATTGGCGTGTGGAAAGAGCGCCGGTTCAACGTCATCGTAGATCCAGGTTAGCCGGTGTCCAGGCTACACCTGGCCATGCATTGGCCTGTGAAAGAGCCGTGCAAACGGCCACTGGGTCGAGGCCACACACCACGCCGTCACGCCACTTTTTCCAGCCCAGCCCAGTAGCAATATGAAGTCTACGACTTCATAAAAATAGTTTGTCCAGATCAACGAAGAAATTGGCAAGTGAAAATCCATTGTCACGACAGGTAGCGCTCCTACCTCGCACTGACCTGTCACCGCGCGCGCAAGGCATCATGGGACATATTGGGACTACTTGCTGCATTTTCAAGATGGCGGGCGGTTCCTCGCTTCAGGTTTATAAATTGCAGTACCCCCCGGTATCTCTCAAAATAGGCCTACCTAGGATGTCTCCGTGTGTGGGTATCACATTATCCGTCATGATTATGACATACATACATGTAGGCCTATATTGTGTGAGATATGCTGTACATGTCATGTTAGCCACTGACAGCTGCGTTAGTGCGTCGTCACACTACAGTACACTACAATGTCTACACACACAGTGAATAGCTGCCGTGGTCATAACTCGAATATCATCCTTTTCTTCTCAACAATGTCATGTCTGTGACAATAGGGAACACCGATCACGCAGACCACGCGAGAATATACGCGTGGTTTTGAACTGATAGTACACCAATGCCACCTATTATTCATGACGATTCAAGGTGTGATTGGCCGTGTTTGGTGAACCGCATCTCTCGAACAATGGGCCTAGGTCAACACTAGGTGTCTCGTCTGCTCTATCAGTAGTCATCACGTGACCAATTGGCGCTCCCCATTTCTCATCAGAAATAAAAATCAGTCAACTATTTGCGAAGTCTGCAAGAAATAAGCCTCATATCGCTATTTTCTTAGGATTTACTTTCGTGGCGTAGTAGATCACGTGATTACCGAGTTGAGGCGGTGATGTGTCCGCGTATTACTTTTTACGCCAAATTCGGCGTGATGCGGCTCGTGCGGACACAGGTTGGTGCGTCCATAACGCAGCCTAGCGCCGACCTGTGAAACACAATGGTGAAAATCATCTTTGCAGACATTAAATTTAATTAACAAGACGGGGAATTGTGTGTGTTTTGGATACTTGATGACAATTGACTGAGGTTTCATGAGCATAGGTACAGTGGCGGGTGTCGAGATTCGAGTGGAAGTTTACGGTATGCCAATTAGTCCTTCTTCATTCTCACGATACGACAGACTGCCACAGGCCTGTGACGTCATCAGTGACGAGACTTACTGCCTTATTAATTATTCACTGTGGGAGCCGAGGGCAGAGCACGCGATCAACTGTCGAAACTCCCAATACATTTACGTGGGTCATAATTGGTAATCTCTGTGTCTAGTTAGGTGTGTATGATGTAAAATGAACTTACCTGGCGTTTCTCTGTTTAGTTCTGCCATACTCAATCCAGTAGTCTTGAACATTAATTGTGGTGTTGATATTTTTGGTGACTGGGAGGGGAATGTGGATGGTAGTCAGCTGCCCTGCATTCAGAGAGACTTTAGTGAAAAGTCTCTCTGAATGCAGGGCAGCTGACAGGGATCTGTGGTTATAAGTATTTATTAGCAAATGCAGATTTGTAGGGAAATAGAAGGGCTGGGGAGATATTCATCCTGCGACTAAACGTTTTCAGCAAAAAAAAATAAACAGAGAAACAGACACGTGAAAAAATTCCTATCGCAAGGCTCGAACCCGGCGCCCCGGATTCAGAGCCGGACGCCCTACCGATGCGCCAGCCGGCCACGTCATGACGTTGGCTGCTCAATAAATGTTTATAAACATATCCCAGCTACTCAACATATTTTTATGATAATTAGAAATGACGTTACAAATCAGAATAATCTTCCAAAAATCGCATTTTACAACATCCACAGAGCAAGTCCCCAGCAAATCTGTCAGCATATCGCTACATAATGTACCCATCTATAGGTTCACAGCCACTAAAAACGTGAACCAACCGTCCGGTATATTCCATCTGAACATTAGGTGCATATTTCCTACGAGTCCAATTCTATTGACTGACCCGTAAAAAGTCTTTGGCTAGCTTCGCTGTTGGCCACTACGCGGCGCGTTGGGCCCTTGCGTCCAGCCAGTTGAATATGTGAAGTGCAACTCCCAATGGCAATGACGTCAGAAACTAAAGTGCGGGAAATTCAAATAGCCTACCCCTGTTTTTTATTTTGTTGAATAGCGCCCCCTGGTGGACAAATCTGACATTTATCTCCCTTTAAACTGATGTAGAAAATATCAACCTATCTATACCACCACCTTTTGTCTGCCTATTTATCATAGGGGCTGAGATATTGCGATATTTCACTTTACGCAAAGCGCCCCCTGGTGCGCCTAATATCGGTCAAATTGCGCTCATTTTTTGTTTCCGAGGAGAGTTCACCCAGGGCTACCTTCAGATGAAATTTGGTGTCTCTAGCTATTACGGTTACAAAACGTCGGACATAGTTGGACAGATGGAGTGACGGAGTGATGGAATGACACCATAGTAGTTTACTCATTTGACTAACTCGGCTGACCTTTGGTCAGCTGAGCTAAAAAGCAGTGCTGTTCCAATAGCATTAATTTGACTGGTGGCGACCCTTTGTCATCGGGTGGTGCCATTGACTCTGCATCACCGATACTGCAATTTTAGACGTGCACTTTTGTACCGGCCGTTATTCCATACTCCAGAGGGTTATTGATACAGGTATGAAATTCACACCATCTCTTCATCTTATCTGGGCCGTAACTGTGGTGCAGTTTCATTATATTGGCTGGTATTCATAAAAGTTAGCAAATGCTTTTACTTAACATTTGCACAGCGAGGTCTAATGTAAATGCACTACAAAACTTGAAGGAAAAGCATTTGCTAGCTTTTATGAATATCAGCCATTGGGTGTGGTACTTCAAGAGATATTGAACTTTGAAAAGTGGGACGTTTTTCTTGAATAGCCGGATATACTGTAATTGTACAAATCGTGTACCAATTTCAAGTGTGTGTCGGTGTGGTAGACATTTGAGACACAGTTTCCGGAAAGTTGGACTGTTTGTTGCAGTGTCAACATTATGCATTCATGATGATGATGATGGTGGTGGTGATGAAAGTGACATGTTCGTATTCATTCATAAAATGGAAACTGACCAAAAAATCAAAAGCATTTCATACAGTGTCATACGAGGTTTAATATATCAATTTAATGCTGATGATATGTAATGTTGTCCACTCAACAGGAAAGACGTTACAACGGAGGAAAGTTACGCTGTGGATAAGGAGCAGCTACTGCAGCTATTCACTGTATGCCAAACTTGTGGGGCACGGGGAGCACCAAAACGTATGGTATAGCGTCAACATGCGGTACAAAAATAACAGTGGAACAGTTCTGTCCATCCTGTTCCAACACCACCAGCTGGGAGAGTCAGCCTAAAGAAGGCTTAATAGCTGAGGGAAATATCTCACTGTCATTTGCAATACTGTTTGCCGGGTCTCCCCCACATAAAGTGCTGAGGGTGTTGGACTTTTGGGGGATGCAGCGTTACTAGCAAGGTACTTTCTTCTATCATCAGAAACATTATCTGAATGGTGCAATTCAAAATGCGTGGAAGAAAGACCAGGACAGTAATCTGCAGCTCCAAGAACAGGATGCAGAACTTTCCGGGGACGGACGGTGCGGTAGCATGGGCCACGGTGCTAAATAAAAACGAGATAACGTAGCCTAGCCTACATCCGACTTACCAGTCAAGATTACCAATTCGTGGGGCGTGATCAACATCCATGGCTGCGGCATCGGCTACCGCCATGCCAGCCGCCTCGGCTCGTGGTTGTGGTTCAGGCTCGAAAAGGTAAGGTACCATCTCCGCTCCAAAACTACATGCAACTTCCTCTCCGTCGACATCCGCATTTGAACATAACAACAAGCTGTCGTCGGAATCGCTAATAACGTAGTCAGAGGCTGTAAACTGACTTAACTCGCTGGAATGACTGGAATCTTCATCGTTCATCTCGGACATTTCTACTCTCTTCGCCATGTTTTGTGTAAGCGCGCGAAAGGAGGGGGTCGAGATGACGTCATCAATTATGACGTCATGGATCAGGCGCAAATAATTTCGTTTTTCCAAAAGCGCAGGAAAGTCAATTTTTAAGGCCGTGATAACGAAATCCTAGCGGTTGATTTTTTAACAAACCAACAGAATTTATTCTCGTAGCCATAGTGAAGCTCTTTGTAAACGATTGGAGCCTTTTAAAACATACCTTTAAAGTTAGTCAACCACCAGTTACCCAATGGATTGTCACAAGTGGAGTGTGTTAAAAATTGACCCTGTGTAAGAAATTGACCCTATGACCACTACCTTCCATGTTGACTTGGTTTGCTTATTCATTGTGACTAGTAGAAATGACAACAAACCTCATAATAGGTCGGAGAGGGCTGTTTCAAAGGCGTCTCTGGCATGTACAGAATAATTTGGATAAAAGTGGTCTAAAACCACATTTCTAATTAAAGTAATTGAAATTTTAAGATATGATATGAAAGCTCTCGATAGAGAGGAATACACTGCTATAAAAAATTCAGGGAAAACCTGCAAATAAAAAAGTAGCGAAAAATATGACCTCACAAAATTTCTTCTATCAAAGGTGGATTTCACCAGATTTTCTGGACTTTGATATCATCAGATAGCCAGGAAAACTTTCTACCACATTATGTTAGGCCCAGCCTCCTACATTGCATTGGTTTGGAGGTATTCAAGAAAAACTGCTGTCCATTTAGTTTGTTGCATCAATGTACATTAGGTACGCTGTGTCTAAGTGACGTAAATGTAATTGCAGGTGACGTCACGTCTGCAAACACCATTGGAAGTTCTGCTCATGCGTCTTTTGTAATTGGCAGTTTCACGAAGACTATATTCGATTGGTCAATTCTTAAACCAGATTATCAATATAATAATGTGATTTCATTGATATCCTGTGCAGTTCTGTGTTTGCACCAGGAATGGTCAACCCTAAATATTTTCTACAATGGCCGACATTTAATATGTCAGTTGAGTCAAAAGAAAGGAACTTGTATGGAGAGAGAAGAAGCGATACACTGCAGCGGAGCCCGGATGTATGAAAGAAAGGTAAGTGACTGACCTCTGACCTCCAATCTGCTTATTCTAATGGGACGCTGATATGGGGAAATAAAATGCCTGTGCTGTGGTGGGGATTACATCCATAATTGATTTGAAGTTAGCCCTAATTGACGTAGGTCAAAAATGTTTCCTAACCAGGTGAAGAATATAAATCGAGATTGATAACCAAATGTGGCATTACTCGCTCTATGGATAAATTTGGGCGAGTAAATCGAGCAGGTGGAAACCGGAATTGCCGGTAAAGAAGTAGGCTGTCAATGAGAGTCGCCCTGTGTACAACATCAAGAATGGGAATGGAACTCGGAATCTCAGTGGTGACAGGTGTTTCCATTGAACTACTAGTGATCATAGTGCGTTTACGCATGTCATTTCTTATACATGTATATTCGTACGCTCACGCGCGTGAGAAATCAACTTGGAGGAAAACGTTTAAGATTTCCACAAAGGTTTCAATCAATAATTAGTCAACATTTTAATGTAATTGTTCGAAGGAGTGAATTGGCTGCATTGGACTAATATGTAAAATCCTACTTCCAAAAACAAAAGATAAAATTTTCAGGGCGTTTTACTGCGTCTTCATGACGGATGTAGACTTTTCCAACAGATATATATCGGGTGGCCCATAAAAATGACCCCCCCCCCGGATTTTTCAATAATTTCGACACGATAAAAGCTGGACCCTTGATATTTTTGACATGCAAATATACGGATATTATCCATCTATTGGAAAATTTTACGCACTAAATATTGAACGGTTTTGACACGATAAAAAAATCAAAATTATATGTCAAAAAATTTGATGCCGGAGTGAAATAAATGTCACGCGGGGATCACATCGAACTTAAACACTTCATATGTTTCAGAAACGTCTGACGGAATTTTCTGAAATTTCACCTGTATTTCATACGAACGACTTGTCTGCTACAGCGAAAATAGAATCTGGTACCGAAAATTGCAATGTCACTGCACCTGCAGGTGTGGGAAATTGCAGTTTTCGGGTACCTGATCATTTTTTTTGGTCTAGCACAGTAAACCTTTAAAGTACAAAATTGGAATTTGTACAATAAACCGAGAAAATGCACTTCTTTATGCAGGTGAAATTTCAGAAAATTCTATTTGGTGGTCAATGAAATACGCGGTGTTTAATTTCGAGGTGATACATTTTGCACCTCGCGACATTTGTTTCAGTCCGGCATCAAATTTTTTGACTTGTAATTTTGATTCTATCGTCATGTCAAAACTGTTCGCTATGTAGGCCCGATTTTTTTATAATAGATTCGTAATATCCATATATTTGCATGTTTAAAATATCAAGAGTGCAGCTTGCATAGTGTTGAATTTATTGGAAAATCCTTAGGGGTCATTTTTGGGCCACCCGATTGAAGAGCCTAGAGCACAAAGGGCATACATGTATGTCCATTTTTTGCACTATTGACTGTGGTATATCAGCAGAAAGCCTGAAGAGCCCTCTATTGCCTTGACGTCAAATTATCCCTCTACTAGCATTCCAGAGAGCAGAAAGTAAGGGTTAAAAAAATTTAGGGCACAAGTCAGCACTATTGATAAAGGGCCGCCAACCCTTAATCTACGCCACTGTTCATGGTATTTGATGATTTTTATCTTCTGGGATCCACGANCCCCCCCCCCCCCCCCCATTCAAATTCGTATTTATGTTAATTTTTAGGCTGTAATTTAGCCTGTAATCATTTTGTGCACAAAGGGCACAACTCACATGAAATCTTTTGATCCACTTTTCTCAAAAGTTACACCACCTTTTGTGTTTTCCGTTCTGGCCACCTAGTGGCGAAGCCAAGAATCGAATCGGACTGAAAGTTGGTGTCATATGTCATCTGACCTCGGGATATATATGTACCAAGTGCAGATCAATAGCCCCAGCGGTTACGAAACGTGCCCTGCTAACGGACGACGACAGACGCTGAACCACCGCAAGAGCTCACTAGGTGAGCTAAAAATGGAATCGTTGACCAAAAACTAATTATTGAAATATCATAAAATATGCCATTCGTAAGATTCTCAGGAAAATATTAATAACAGCTGTGTACGATTTTTACCTCAAATTCAGAGCCAAAAAGCAGATTATCAAGTGTTCAATAAGGTTTCATTTATTCCGAAATACAGCGGAATAAAAGGTAGACATATCATCAATTTTCATCCCACTCTGCCCATGATTATTTTCTATCAACTTGATGTACCCAGTCAACGTCATCGATGTCATTCGTACGCTCTGGACGCAGACGGCGCAAGTTACAGGCTGCTTCACAACGTGTCCTACGTCTTCAGGCCTCAGAGATCGGATCGCTATAAGACCGTCATTACTGTGAAATACATTCTGATGTTGAAGGTGCAGATGATGGGGTGGAGGAAATGGCGACTGAAACCAATTTTGCACCTGTACGACTTCAGGACTGGAAATTACGTCGGTCATGTATTGATAAACAAGAGAGAGAGGTGTTTGAAATGGCGGAGTCGTAGTTCTTGGTTCGTCCTCTCTTCCTGGAAGATACACCAGGACATGGAAAGTGTAATTTCGTTCTGCCCAGTGCTTCGAAACGATTTTATTATGACAATATACAACTGTCACGCACAGAACACAGGACGTAAAATGGTTTATCGTCTATCATTGAATGATTCTGACCGGATTAGGGTTTGGGGGACCAAATATGCGACCATACACTTTGACAGAGTGGATGTTACTCTTGCACTTCAGTTATCACTCAGAACGCAGTCGTTTAAAGTGGTTGTGTTTCATCGATCAAAAACCGGTTTGTTGTTGAGGGAAGACAGCCCTATAACACCACTTCTCGGTAAGGCTAAAATATCAGCTAGAAACACAACTGCAGGAATTGTTTTGTATAGGTTTATGAACTTACCATTAAAAAATCTACTGAGCGCTGTTGATCTGGGACACTTTACAGAAAAAGCGCTAATTTCGATTGCTAATCCATTAAAATTGAGACTTTTCAAGATAAGAGGTCCTGTTTCAATCGTTAGTCAAATGTCATATGATAACGTAGCAATTGATGGAGAAAAGTCCCTGACGGTGATACCTTGGTTTCTCGATAGCACGAAGAGGCGCCGAATTTACAAAACTGTTTATATTTTTAAACAGGTTCTTTGAACAACATTTCCCGTTTCATCTAGCATACGCCGATTTTTTTAATCAAATACATTTTCTTCATTCAATATTCTTCTGGTTCAAAGACGACGTTTGATGGTTGCAGCCCTCAAGTGCGCTAGTAATCAGAGCCGTTGTAACATCTGCCAGTGTTTTTCTACGCCAGCGTTTACCCGTATTGCTTGAGATAGATAGATCAACACGTTTATCTGTGTGTCACCTGTTGTCAAGTGGCAGCTAGTTCCGTCTCACACTAGTAGGGAAACACTCACAGTTAGGGAACATTCAAAAACGTTACACCATCTATTCTTGCAGACTTTGTCCAAAAACAAGGGGCCGAGGAGTTTGTCAATTCTATTTTATCCGGTCAAAATAGGAAGTGACCCACCACTAATTGCCTTTTTAACAAAGTGATACTTTTTGGGACCCTTAGGTCAAACTCTATTGGCAAACAAAAGTAGGCCACAATTTATGGAGTGGAAGGGGACGAAATTGGTCCCGAAAATTTGATGAAAAATGGCCCAAAAATATTTTTCAATTTATTTCGCACTTCACCATACCACTTTGGACGGATTTTCTGCTAATTGTTTCTATTTCCCCAGTGGCACATTCCACACACATATATCGGGTGTCCCAAAAAAAGTAGACACTTTTTGTCTCACAATATCTCACTCATTTGTCTGCCAAAATCTTTGAGAATTCACAGAGACCACCTTCAGCATATCGCCAGCAATCCCTGCAAATATCAAAGGAATCGGATATAATTCCTGTGAGTACTGTCCAAATCAAAATTGCATGTCCAAAAATACAATATCAGAGAAAATTCCCTATTTCAACTAATGTTCGATGTGCCCTCCATCCTCTTCTGCCACCATTCTCAGCCGTTTCTTCCATCATGTCCATTCTGAAATGCTCTGACGCATTTTTGACTAATCAAATTTCTTCCCAAGAAACTCGGATCTTGTCTTTTAACTCCTCCTATTTGAATTTTTTTATTTCGTTCGCGCGATACAACTTTTCTTTGAGAGAGTCCCATTTCGAGCAGTGCATGTGGTGGCAATCAGGAGTTTGAGGAGGCCACTCATCTTTCCTGAACTCTGGAGTGGCCCCTCGAAGTAGGCTTGTGTTACACGACTGGTATGGGAGGGGCCCCCACTGATTGACAGATGATGAGTGCCTCTATGGAGCCGAGAATGGTGGTAGAAGAGGATGGAGGGCACATCGAACATTAGTTGAATAGGTAATTTTCTCTGATATTGTAGTTTTGGACATGCAATTTTGATTTGGACAGTACTTACAGGAATTACATCCGATACCTTTGATATTTGCAGGGATTGCTGGCGATATGCTGAAGATGGTCTCTGTAAATTCTCAAAGATTTTGTTTGTCAAATAAGTGAGATATTGCGAGACAAAAAGTGTCAACTTTTTTTTGGGACACCCGATATATAAATCCACAGCGGCAGCTCTGATCATCACCGTGGAGAATCGCGATACCATACAGCCGCGGAGTTCGCCATCTCGCCGCGTCATTCTGCATGAAATTCATCCGTGAATGCAGTACTTTGTGAGGGGAATTGCAGAAAAACGACACACGATATGCCATATATGAAACATCCAGAAGAAAGTTTACATCTACAGTTACCAGATGAAATGAATAAAAACAAGGTTTTTTTTGTCCACAACCTGCCTATGCCGAATGTCACCAGCAGTGACCGCCTTATGCAACACCCCATCGATGACGTAGCGACGTCACAGCGTCACAATGGAGGGTGCCGCTTCTTCCATGTCTTCAGCGGACTCGCATTTTCAGCATGGATTTTTACAATGATGCCGAATAGTTTGTCCATCCTTTTGCATTTCGTCAGGTAACTGTAAATGTACATGTAAACTTTCTTTTGGCTGTTTCATATATGGAAAACCGTGTGTCGTTTTTGTGCAATTCCCCTCACAAAGTACTGCATTCACGGATGAATTTCATGCAGAATGACGCGGCGAGATGGCGAACTCCGCGGCTGTATGGTATCGCGATTCCCCACGGTGATCATTTATGTTTGGAAAACTATGGGCGAACATATGACTCTTGAATATTAGGTCAACCTGACCCGGTTGAGAACAATCTCACAAGATCTCGGAATATTCAGTCTAGTGGACACCCCTTTCTTCCTGACCCTCGTGTGCTGACGAAAATTATAAAGAAAAGAGTTTCTTGTCCACCTGTCTTTGATATGAATAGGAATATGTTCCCAAAGTACCACTGAGTTATGAATTGTCGAATTTAATAAATACCTAGGGCGTTTAGAGGAAAGTGAAAATATCTATTATGCCGAAGTCGAGGATCATAATTAGGGTTGACGTACAGTTGAAAGACATCTTCACGAAATTGTGGTAGGTTGCCGTTTGTGCACTCTTAAAAAATTCTTGCACTGATTACTGAAGAACATTTCATCGGGACTATCGTCTCCATTAGCCGATTTATTCTCCTTTTCTTTGAATACTGGCATCTTCCCTGAATCTTGGAAGTCGGCTAATGTGACCCCTATTTATAAAAAAGGTGATAAATCAGTCCCTTCTTCTTATCGTCCTGTGTCGTTACTAAGTTGTCTGTCTAAGGTCTTTGAACGATGTGTTGCTGATCATCTCCATAACTACCTTATACAGAACAACCTCATATCTAGTAAACAGTCCGGTTTTATGCCAGGTGATTCCACCGTGAATCAGCTCATTATTTTATCTGATATTATCTTAAATGCATTTGAGCGAGGTGTTGAGGTCAATGTTGTCTACTTAGATATTACTAAAGCGTTTGATCGAGTATGGCATCGTGGCCTTCTTCACAAAATTAAACTACTTGGGATCAGAGGGATTTTTCTAAATTCGTTTGAATCTTACTTGTCAGGTCGTACCCAACGTGTTGTTATAAATGGTGTTTCCTCTGATCCATCAAATATTAATGCAGGCGTTCCCCAAGGGTCTGTTTTAGGCCCGATTCTTTTCCTTATTTTTATTAATGATCTCGCGGAGGTCGTGGACTCCGATATTTTTCTATTTGCTGATGATTCTACATTAGGTGATGTTTTTAATGATATTGATATTTCAGTTCAACAGCTCAATCGTGACCTAGTGTCAATCGAACGCTGGGCTCGTATGTGGCTTGTAGATTTCAATCCTAATAAGTCGGAGTCCATGACCTTCTCTGCTAAACGTGTTCCTTCAACTATTGAGAACCGTCTGTTTTTCCATGGTAATACGATTATGAAGGTTACTTCGCATAAGCATCTTGGTGTTATTCTCAATTCTAAAATGCTCTGGAGTGATCATATAGAGTACATCTGTACTAAATGTTTAAAGCGACTGAATATGATAAGGAGACTGAAGTACCAGATTCCGCGTTCGTCCCTGAATACCCTGTATTTCACAATGGTTCGGTCCCTCATGGAGTATGGCTTAGTTCTTTTCGGTGGCCGGGAATCAACTTTGGCTAGGAAATTGGAAACAATTCAGTACCAGGCCGGTCTTATTGTAACAGGTGCCCTTAATTACTCTAGTTACGAAAAAATTCTGGAAGAATTGGGTTGGGTGAAAATAAGCGATAGAGCCAACTTCTTAAAATCAACCTTATTCTATAAAGCCTTAAATGGCCTGACCTCCTCTAATTTTTCTACTTATGTGATTGATAAATGTTGTAGACGTGGTACTGTTGACACCGTTCGCAGGCCACGACGTTTCCTTCCACCTCCTGGTAGGACGGGCAGATATCTTGAATCGTTTATTCCCTCCACATGCAGATTTTGGAACTCTATACCAACTATTATTACAGATTCTAATTCTCTTTTATCCTTTAAATCGAGGTATAAGAAACATTTCTTTAGGATCCCCACATTGGGCTTAGACTCTGGTTCCAGGAAACTGAATGTCCTGCATGCAAGGTTTAGAATTGGCTTCACCACTTTAAACGGCGATCTCTTCTCTAGATCTCTGGTCGACTCATCTTTGTGTCCTTGCATGCAGGACGTTGAGTCCTACAGTCATTACTTTTTGTTTTGTCCAAATTACGTTATTGCCCGTCGTAAACTGTTTGATGGCATTGCTCCAATATTTGGTGAGTGTGGTCTCAATGTTTATTTACTGGACACCAATGTTCTTCTCAATCATCTCATCTTTGGGTTTCGCCTTCAGTTTGCCAAACATAATGTCGCCCTTTTCACAATTACTCAGCAATTTATAAAGGACACAAATCGATTTACTTTAGCTCGTTGAGCCTTCTTTCTCTCCACTTATTTATATTAACATAGCTGATTCCTGTCGCATACAGGAGACAGCGCCGCACTCTGCCTGACGACATCATAGCTTTGTGTGGTGGTGGCTGTCTGACGTGTGGCGCTGTCTCCTTTTTGAATGGTATTACTAATATCATAATACCGATTTGCAGACATGAGCAGAACTTTACTCTTGCTGTTATTTTCATTCCGTCCCTCCACTTTATTCATGCCAACATAGTTGATCTATCAGCATAGTTGAGGAGACTGCGCCGCACTCTGGCTGCCAACATCGCGGCTTTTTGAGTGTGGTGGTGGCAGTTTGATGTGGCGCTGTCTCCTTTTAGAATCTCATTATAAATATTACAGTACCTACTTGCAGACATGAGCAATCTTTATACTAGCTCGTTGAACCTTTCTTATTCCTTCCATCTCTGTTGTGTACAGGAGACAGTGCCGCACTCTGACTGACGACATCACAGCTTCTTGAGTGTGGTGGTGTGTGGTTTGATGTGGCACTGTCTCCTTTTCCTTTTCGAATCTCGTCATTAATATTATATCTATTTGTAGACATGTGTAGAACCGTATTCCAACTCGTTGAGCTATTATTATTATTATACCATATATTTGAGTGCCCTTTCCATGTTAAACATGCTCAAAGGCACTTTACAATAAGTGTAATGGTAAATGATAGTAAAAGAGAAAAGATATTAAAAGAAGAGTGGTAAAACATTGATAGAGAGATTAAAAGACTATCTAAAACTATCTTTTACTCCTTCTCTCCAATTTATTTATATCAAATATTGCTGATCTCTGTTGTGTACAGGAGACAGCGCCGCACTCTGGCTGTCAGCACCACGGCTACTTGAGTGTGGTGCTGGTGGTTTGATGTGGCGCTGTCTCCTTGAAAAGAACGATACTTTAGATCATTGAGTTTCTCTTCCTCCTTCCTTCCACTTTTCTATATCAATACAGCTGATTTCTCTTGTGTACAGGAGACAGCGCCGCACTCTGGCTGACAACATCATAAGATGGCTGATTGAGTGTGGTGGTCGCGGTTTGGTGTGGCGCTGTCTCCTCTTGAAGGTAATTATCGCATGCGACGTAGTAGTCGCATCGGTAGTCGCCCCATTTTAGTCGCACGTGGGCGCCATGCTTGAGGTCGATCAGTGAGTCATCTGCGACATCACTGATCTTCCAAGGAAGCATTTGTTGCAAACGAGTCAACAAAGAGCTAAAAATATGTTCAGTCGCTTCTGTGGTCGCAAGGCCGGTCGCCTAGAAAATCGCTCGAAAAATCGCTAGTGTGCGCTGCCCATTGGTGGACACCTCTGCTGGCAGGACACCAAAATTCAGTTGTAAACTTGTCACTTCTATTCATATTCACCTCCTTAATCAGGACACCTCTCAATTAAGGACAGCACTGGCCAATCCCCAAAGTGTCCTTAACAGAGAGTTTCTTCTGTAATTCCTGCAGAAATGACTGACTCTTTCCCCAGCATGCATTCAAGAGATTATGATCGCCAGGCACCAGAGGCCTTTTTACACGGTGCGGGTTCGAGGAAACCTACATTCACCCTCCTCGGGCGGGTTCGGTTTAGGATGGATTGATCGCTTTTACACGGTGCGGGTTCGGTAACCCGCCTCGATCTATCGAGGTCGGGTCGTTCAAATGCATGCCACTAGATGGCGTGTATCAACATTTACAGTTATCGTAAGTAAAACATATCCCGGAAATAATCACTAAAAATCGATAAACTATGCTTCTAACAGCATGAGCAGTGCTTGAGAAATCTCGCGCGTGATTTCTTCTGAGGTAACTTACAGCAGGTACGCCAGTGATGTCACTCAGATAGCTTGCACAATCCCGCACGAGGCCGGTGGCGGTCGGTTCGCTTTTACACGAGAGAATAACCGGTCTGCACATACCTCCACCTTCCCGAGACTCACGCGGCGAACTCAACTGGCCAGAGGAGGTGGAGGTCAGTTGTTTCGCTTTTACACGGGGAAAAGTAACCGAACCCTCCTCGATCTGGTCTCGATCCGGAACGCACCGGCACCGTGTAAAAAGGGCTCAGGAAACAGGGTTGCAGGGCTTGAGCTGGCCATTACTTTTTTTAGTCAAAGTAAGGAACCTGAACAATAGGGCCTGTTGTTCAACAGTGGATTTTCTTTACTTTGACTAAAAAAAGTAATGGCCAGCTCCAGCCCTGGGGTTGGTTGGCTGGTTCTTTGTGAAAGTAGAATTAGGCATGGTGTCCACTTGGCTGTTTGGACGTGGATTGGAGGCTGTTTGAGGTGGATAATGGCAAGCTGTTTGCAGCCAATGAAGACCTAATGGTTAAAGATAATGTATCACGACTTCATTGTTTGCATTCAATGTTTGTAAACATCGATGTTTGCATTATGTTATTTTGGACTTTTGGAACATGCCAACCCACCAAATTGAATACTTTCGGTCTCAAAAGAATTTCTAGAGGGGCATGTCACCAATAAATTACTCATAAGGGAAAGAAAGACTAGACATAAACAAACAAAATGTAAATAAACAATGATTTTCGTGGCCCGCGAAAATACCGTGATACATTATCTTTAAGAATCAAATAAGATTGAATAATACCATAAAGGAATCAAACATAAAGGTTTAACTGCGAACGATGAAGTAACGAGGGATGCAACGTCACTTCATGTGTTGCCACCAGATGTCTCTCACTGCCTGAATTTTGGCCTTATGTAATAGGCAGGAGCTTCAACTTTTTTATGGTAGTGGGATACATGAATGTGACAACTTCATGCCGGGTGAATTCCATTTCTGAGGATAACGGAGCTGTTTTCACCACAAAGTGTTCCACGTGCAAATGTACGTTAGCCTATTCAATGTGTAGGCATACACAGATGACCCTGTGCTCTCATCGTTCGTGGGGTTCTCATTAATTCCGTCATTTTTATATCATAAGATCAACTAGTCTGAATTCATCAAAATTTGCACTAAACATACAGATATGGCAAGCCGTTTGTACATTAATGACAAAAACTAAGATTTTGTCTCATAAACTGAGATTTTGTCTCATAAACTGGGTTTTTGTTAA
>NMRB01003274.1:28134-52588 GCA_002633025.1 Notospermus geniculatus | reverse complement strand
ACGCGGCGTCTAGACGCAACGGAAGCTCCGCAGAGAAACATTCGCAAAAAGTACCGTATCACGATGAATTTACATCACACATACGTGTATACGTTACGCAAGGGAGTATGTGTGCCGGTAACAAAATCTATCCCATCATAGGAAAAGGTTTCACTTTGATGTCCATGCATATTTCTTCTAAATCTGACTTTTCACATTTTCGACCCCGTATTCAACCACCTTTACATGCGATCGACCCACGTAACCTATTCTGCTCTTCCTTCGAATTTTTTCTGAAAGTGAATGTTATGTTTGTATTTCCTGTCAGAAGTCAACGGTCTATTGTCGTTGGGTTCAGCCCTTTTCGGAGTCCTCTTTCTGTACAATTATTGTCTTTTTAATAAAAAACATCAGTTAAAGGTCTGTGTACACTGGCAACATTTTTCCAACATTCAGAGTAACTACACCTTATTGGACAGATGTTGTCTGGCGTGTTCAGGGGAAAAGTGTTTTCCAACATGTTGTTCAAATTTTGCTATAATTTGTTGGCCAGTGTATACAGGGTCCAAGTTCATGTGGCTGAAAAGTTGAAAAAGTGTGTCCTGTGTACATGGAGCTTTTAAGGTCGCACGAATTGGGTCATTCGTACTTATGGTAGGCTAAGTGTCCGTCCTTCAAGCCTGCCTCGGCTGAGACAAAACTTGAGGTCGTGTATCAATAATTATAAAGCTGACAAAAATATACGTGTACTATTGGAAATCATTGTTATAATTTTACAGAAATTGCCTGCAGCAGAGTCTCCTGAACCTTCTGTAAATTTACATATGGTGTGATTTATGTTTCCTGTGTTAGGCCTATATTGGAAAACGAAGATGTTTTCAAACAATTTCTAATATGCTGGAAGCATATCTTTCTTGAATACACGCATGACATTTTCTAGACTTTCTTAATCTCAGTAAATGTACCATTCGTGTTATCCATGGTGAAACGTGCACCGAATATTCGACGCCGATCAGCATCATACAAGGTTTCCCGCCGCGATACCCATCAGTTGGTTGCTGGACACAATATCGTATCTTCAGCAAACCTTGCTGAATTCCAAGCAACTCTCATCCAAGACACTACAGCTTTAAGAACTTAGGAGAAGTCTGAACGGAAGACATCTTTAAAGGAGCATGGTCATGGATCTCTGAAGCGCTATTTGACTGACGACGTAGAGGAGCCACCTAGCGGCGGCAACACGAACTACAAAAATGCATTACAAAATGTACGTAGTAAACGGGGTCAATTCGCCGACAACGTAGTTAGTCCCTGGGTTGGAGAGTGGCGCAGTGGCGCCGGCTGTCGAGAAAAAGTGGCAATACGGTGGTCCTTTAACACCAAGCATTACGTTTTGATGCCAATACAACAACCTCTTGGTCGGCAGTGTTTGTGGCGAGGTGCCACGCACCACTGAGCAACGTTCTTGTCATTTCTCCGGCTTTAGCTGCCAGATATCTCGGCAACTGTTACTTTCAATCACATTTTCGTTTCTTGTTGCCGTTGCAAGTCCCCGCGCACTGGGCCTTCTCACCACGAAAGAACGACGGGAGATGTTTAGAGGTCAAGGGACAGGGCTTGCCGATCGGTATGTTTCACCCAATGGCCAAAGCACAGACTAATGAGAACCAGTCAATTTACCGCTCAGAGGTGACTGTAGATCCGTCAACCTCCTACAACTGACTGGACCGATCATCTTCGATGATCGAAGGCCGATCTGCTGTCCACTGCGTTACACCGCACATCACCCTTCGAGAAATTGACCGGTCCACGGCGTATCTGCCGCCTCGAGAAGAAGAGGCCAATCAGAATCGGTGTTGTAAAATTTGAATCGTGGTACAAAGAGTGGTAGCCGAAGACCCGATATAAAGTGCAATATGATTGGTCGCCCGGTAAAGTTGGCATCGTGCCAAGATACGCCGCCGACTGGTCTATTTCTCGAAGGGTGATGTGCGATGTAACGTAGTGGTGAGCAGATCGGCCTTCGATTATCGAAGATGGGACCGATTGGACGCTCTCCTTATCGAAAGCAATCAGCCGCTTACAGGATGTACCTATTGTCTTTCAAGTTTTGGAACTTTTTCAATTGTCTACCTGGGGGATTATTACGGACCTATTACCATCTCATCTCGGCTTAGAACAGATGTTTGGGATTGTGGCCAGTCGGGGATGATGGACGAAAAGACTCTTTGATGACAATATAGGAATTCTCTCTGAGAACGTAATGATATTTCGAACGTTTTTCACATAACGATTTCCTCTGATGGAATCAATGTGGCTTACAGAATTAGGTTGACCAGCGTTCGAAGATAATCTACTCAGGTCGTGACCAATGCGTACGAGCGCAGGCGACCTTGGATGAATGGACAGATTTTTCATTTGCCGAGAAGTCCGATCGCCGCAGAAAATAGAAGGAGTCAACTGATTGGTCGATATATTTCTCACGAGCAACCAGTTGGATTACCGGATCTCTATTACATGTACAATAAAAAAAGCAACGAACTCTTGGAAATATCCGCACACGGGCAGTTTTTGTTGCTTTCCATAAGTTGCTAGCAAGGGTAAAAAAATTGCCTCGTGTGCCGCGGGCTTTACGGCATATGCCTTGGCTAGGACACAAACGGTTGCCCATAGTTTTCTACGGGTGAGTTGCCCATAGAGAGCCATCGTGCGTGAGAAAACTCTCCCGTAGAGCAGCGCCTTGCCGACAACTACAGGGAACATTGTATCTATCAATACTCTGATTTGCAACATGTCGTCTGCTTCACCTGTATCAACAGATACTGTGATTACAAATCGATCCCGCCGTCACTCTCAATGAATGAGATGTCAACAGATCGCTACTAAGGTAGTTTTCTCGATGCAACGACTCCACCGGGCGATGTTAACTGCGAATGAACGAAGCATTTGCTCGTTACTGATAGTCATTTGTTCTGACGAACAACCACGGGGAGGTTTGGGCAGATAAACCAGATTTGAAAAACTCACTGCGAGTATAAAATGTTCTTACCTTCCCCGTCATCCCATATGTCATTTTTAACGTTGTCGACTGTTATCAGTACACTAAATCCACCATGCACCAAAATGTACCGTTGCGGTGCGGACAAAAATGGCTGGCGAAGATTCCAGATATTGGTATCTGGATCACGCTAAATCTGGGTCACACTAGATGATTATCTGGGTCACACTAGATGATTATCTGGGTCACGCTAGATGATTTTCTGGGTCACGGTAGATGATTATCTGGGTCACGCTAGATGAATACATGTATCTGGGTCACGCTTGATGATTATGTGGGTCACACGAGATGATTATCTGGGTCACGTATAGATGATTTTCTGGGTCACGTTTAAGATGATTATCTGGATCACACTAGATGGAGATCTGGATCACGTTCGTTAGATGATCGGGATCACACCAGATTAATGCAGGAAATCTGCATTAATCCTGCAGGATATCATTTAACTCGATCACGTTATATGACTGCGGGATTTCCGAGATACATGTATGCAAACTAGTTCCTACCGAGCATGCGCGGCCTACTTTTGGACTGGCCGCTTATGCCGCTAGTACCAGCTGCCTCATCGCTTTCCAGCTGGCTGGAATATAGTGCGCGTACATTTGACACCGCAAATCTCAAATAAAAGTCAATAAAGTCAAATTGTATAAAACAGTATACATTTACCAAACGTAGAAATGTAAGATTTGAGACGAATAAATGCTGTACATGATCAGAATAAGAAGCTTGTTCGCGGAACTTTACAGGCATGGGATTGATAAGGCTCCCACTTTCTCACACTGTTAACCAATCAGAGGGCGTCCTTCGTTCACGTGCTTCTCTTGACCAATCATATAATTAGGTCGACGAAAAAACGTTTCGTGTACGTGCCCATGAAATTCTTCAATTCCATTTGGCATGTATTGGAACTACGATCCTCCGCCGGAAAAGTAGGAACCTGGTGGCAGTGTCACTAGGTCGGAAGAATGGAGACAGGTGGCGCTGTGAGCAGTTTGACATGTACGATCACCATGACATTTTACAGCTGTCATAAATTTAGTGTTTGTAAGTAGCGCTCGACGCGGTGCATGATAGGAATGAACGCACCAACATGACCAACCGGCCTTATCGCACGGACTTCGCCCTCAATCAACACATCCAAACATCAACACTGTTTACTCACAAACAGCTAACTTGTTGCTATCTTTGTTTTATCGACCTTCGGAGAATTCCCCTACATCCATTATTCAAGTCGAGATTGAGACACAAAGGTGTGGCCGAATGGGATATCTGACGCTTTATAGACGTGGGAGCTCCTTCGGAAGTCGGACCACGCACAACTACCACACATTGCGATAGCATCGTTAATGGCACAGGTGTATGGCTTCGCGCGATTCACGTCCGCGTCGCACATAACGATAAGATGTGACGACTGCAATGAAATATGTATATCATTCAGTATATAATCAAAATCCTTTCCAAAACAGCCTGACTCTCGCGATCATTCATGAATTTGCAGACTCAAACTAAAGAGCTGCGTACATGTACATTACAACATTCGGAAGGTCTGCGTGTACAGGCAACATTTTTCAATATTTAGAATGTCTGCGTACACATGCAGGCAACATTTTTCAATATTTAGAATGTCTGCGTACACAGGCAACATTTTTCAATGTCTGAGTACACAGGCAACATTTTTCAATATTTAGAATGCCTGCGTACACAGGCAACATTTTTCAATATTTAGAATGTCTGCGTACACGGCGCAACATTTTTATGACATTCAGAAGGTCTGCCTACACTGGCAACATTGTTACAACATTCAGAAGGTCTATTTACACTGGCAATTTTTTTTACAACATGCAGAAGGCCTGCGTACACTGGCAACATTGTTACAACATTCAAAAGGTACACTGGCAAAAATTTTCTAACAACACCTTATTGGAAAATGTTGTCTGGGACCTTATTCACAGAGCCTCCGTAACTTTAAGGCTACGCAAATCCTTTGTCAGGCTGATAGCGAACAATAGGTTGTCCGCAAAAGGAAAATAGTTTGCGCAATCCCGTAAGTTACGGGAGCTTCGTGAATAAGGTCCCTGGTGTGTAAAAAAGAAAAATGTTTTCGAACATGTTGTTCAAATGTTGCTAAAATATTGAAAAATATCGCCCAGTGTAGGGTCAAATGATCGTGTTCTTCGTTCAAATGTTGGAAAACGTTGCCGGTGCACACGCACCTTTATGCTTGTTTTGTGAATGAAGGTACGAATATCATTGCTTATATGTATTGCGTCTGTCATTCTTCTTATAAAAGGATATCAATCTTGTATGGTACCCTATTAGAATCACCAGAGGAGGAATTTGAATTCAAAATACGTCAAGAAATGTATGTAATTGAATTACATCGGTTCACGCCATGGCCCACAAGTGATAAGTACAGGTGCTCATAGGGGACACGTTCTGTTATTGCAGGACTTTTTTTTCGACATGTGAATGGCATTTGCGGAAATAAAAATGAATCGTAAACAATACGTAAGGGTAAAATTCTATGAGCAGAACGGATACAAGTAGGCTAATGTGCGTATATTTCACGAATGCGCCCCATAATCGTGGGCTCGTCGTCAAGGGAACGGTGTATACTGGACCATCGCCTTCCGAACGTCCCGCTGCAACGTCGGTTGCAAAGTATACACAAGGCCCACGATAGGTTGCATTTGGGTGGTATGGGCCTACATGTAGGTCTAAAATGCCCTCGTCGTGGTGCCCCTACATCTGCACATGCACGAAAACTGTCCCATGGACGTTAGGGGGCCTATGCTCCAGTACATGTATAGACTTTCATCTCTAGGCCTAAGGTTTCAGTCCAGGGATAACGCCTCGCTTCCATAGGAATTTTCGCCCCCATTAGAATGAGGCCAGTCGTTAAAATGGGTCTACAGATGTGGCAGTGCAACTAGATTTCTGCAGAGTATACAAATTCAAATTCAAATTCAAATGTGTTTATTGATTCCTTATAAAAATATTACATTTTATATTGGAAGAAAATACAATAAACATAGTGAGTGCAATAGGAAAAAGGGAAAAGTAGGAAGAAGCAACAAAGGATCTGTCTTAGGGAAAAATGTACCTTTGTTGCTAGCGTGCAAAGAAATATGATGATGTGATGAAATATATACATGTGGTTGGAAAAAATATTATATTAAGAATTATGTACTGTAACAACGCCATTGCGAGGTCGGTTTGTTATTTTTACTGCCAGTGCCCAAAGCATCAGCGATGACCATAAAGCGCAATAAGTACGTACACTCATGGAAAAAAGTAAATGGACAGCAGTTTTTCTTGAATATCTCCAAACCATTGCGATGTAGGCGACTGAGCCTAACATATNTTTCGATTTCAAGGCAGTGATTGCTGACACGTAATCTGGTCATTGCAATTCGCGCCGACTGACTCCTGACGTCACTTAGGTAGTTTTCAAAGAAGAAATGTTGCTTAATGGATTTATAAAAAGAGAGTTTCCCGGTATTTCTATCATTGTCATGGAGATCTTTTTTCCACTCATTAACAAACCTCTGTTTCAAAAGGTCTTTTACATGTTTTCGATTCTTGAGTGACTCTGTATTAATTTCCAATATGCTCCTTATTTTGTTTACCTGAGCTATCCATGAGCAACCCTTCTTCCTTTCAATTTCACTTGACACAGCTGCAGCAGCTGAAAGGAGCTCGTTTCCCTGTGAGTTTTGAAGGCGAACATCGGTGGAGTAGATATAAAGTAATAATAAAGTTATTCTGTTTCATTTTCGACAGGATAAATACTGTTTTCTGCGAATAATACCATTTTGAAACAGAAGTTCGTGTCACGTGATAGACCAGCCGGCCGACGATGACGTCAAGGTTTTCAAGATGGCGATCTAGCGTCAATGGCAGTGTTAAAATTTTCATCCAAGTATCAAAAAATTTCAACGCTGCGTGGAGTATGCCGCTGGGTACAGGTACAATGAGCGCCGCGGGAGTGTGGCGGCAAAGAATGGAACCCAGTCTAACACGGAATATTCAGTTTCGTGACGTCATCATCGGCCAGACAAGACTCGACGTCATTCCAGCCATTCAATCAAGATAACCCAATCTGAAGTCAATCATCATGGATTGCAGATTTTGACTCAGCCTGGGAGGGTTTCTCTCGAATAAATCACGAATTTCAACCCATGTAGGGTAAAACTGTTGAACAAATGGTAGCTTAGTGTCAGCAATAGATATAAAACGACGGTAATACATCTTTATGTTTTGTATACGATGGTGTTTATTGTGTTTATTGTGTTTATTATCTGACTTTTTCTGATTCTGCTGTCAAAATCACGAAAATGTCAGTCTGCAGCATTCGTGACTCACCAGCTCACTGCAGCAGCAGCAGTGCACGTAGGCCTAGGCTCATGTGCAGAGAGAGTACAGTTGTACATTACATGAGCATGATGGGTAGTGGATCTGGGCCTAGTCTGCATGCAGACAGCGAGTGATGTGGGCTGTGGAAGGATGTCCTGTTGAGTAATGATGTAGGCCTAACGCTCGTCGTCAACATTGAAAGGGAAAAAGACAGCATCTTGCATTGCTGATTGATTGAGTTCCATCCTCGACAAGTCCGCAAATCACAGTCGGTCATATCAGACATGTCAGAGTGAAAATGAAAGTGTTTTGAAGTGAAAATGAAAGTGTTTTTTTAAGTGAAAATGAAAGTGTCCTGCCTGTGTTATAGCATGTAGGGGCCTATAGTGTGTAGGCCTACATGTAGTCTAAGCGTATCAGTTAACACACAATGTGCACGTTATTTGGCGATGGAGAATACTGATGCTGAATTTCAAGGCCATAGAGAATTCCCATTAGACAATTTAAGACCTCTTTTTTGGCAGATTAAGACAAAAGAAGTATTAGCCCAAGTTGAAGTTTGTGTGTTCATGGTTGAACTGAAGTACCGCATTGCCCTGATCGCTGCTGCCGCTGGGATCATCGGGTAATTTCTTTTGGTTGGTGCTTGTAAGGAGATGTGGAATGGGAGAGAGTTGAATGAGAGTTACTCAATTAAAGATGATATCAGTTAGATTGATGAACACCAAAATGCCAAAGGAAATAATAATAAGAAATAAATAAGAGTGGTATGACAACTCCTGTCTCCTGAATGTTGAGTACAACTGGGAATCAAACCCACAACCTTCGAGCCAATTGATGTGCTCTTTCTACTGCACCGATCTGACAACCCAAGTGTCTTCAGGAACTTCCAATGGGTGTTAAGATATCTTTGCAAGCAGTGGAAACGTTGACACGGTTAACCAGTGACCCTACCCAACCATCTAGAACTGTTAACCTTCTCGGCCTATTGGCTAAGATGAAAGCTGTTTATAATGAAAGGCTGCACCTGATGGTGGCCTTCTCTTTCTACATCTGACACAAGTCAGGTGATGAAGAAAATAGCAAAAAACCGTGAACTAAGATTATGACCAATATAGGATTTACATGTAGGATTCACATGTGGGATTTAAAAAAAAATCCCACATGGGAATTTTTCACACGGCAAATTTCACACATGGCCTTATTTTCACATATGTGAAATAATTCCCACATGTAAAAAAAAAAGAAATAACACATGGGAATTTTTCGTAAGGGTACTTAAATGGACGGGTATCTAAACCTCCACTACACACAGTGACAAGGATATGTTGCCCTCGAATCGTAGGGCGGCATCTCCATTACTTCAACCAAATAGGCCTAAACGTCCATTACTGCACAGGCGCGGATCGGGGGGGAGGGCGCACCCGGCGCGCGCCCCCTTTCGGCCAACAAATCTGTAAAATCGACCGTGAAATTCTGAAATTTGGAGCAAATCATTGAAATTCACCGCCGATTTCAATGTTTCTAGCACAATGCGCCCCTCTTTTCGGAAATCGTGGATCCGCCTCTGCCGCCCCTATATACCCTACCCTACATGGTAGTATGCATCTAACCATACGATCGTAGGCCTACGTAGTCTGCATCTACCTGTACTAGCCTACATGTAGTTTAGCTTAGTTTGATATTCACAAAAATACAAAAAAGGCTGCTGCGAAAACTCTTTGTAGGCCTAGCACCACGTGCTTTTCACGTGGAGGAAGAAATGGATAGGCGTTTTACCTGAGAGTTGAATCGGTGACCGTATTTCACCAAAGCTTTGGTCCGCAACACTCACGGAGAGAAATGCAAAATTCCAATGAATTACATCCAACGACAGCCGGTGCCCAAAAATTTGATTAACAACACAGATGTCTTCCAAAGCTGCTTGCACCATATGTCCATGACCAACGTGGACACGTGATGCAATATATGATGTAATCAATGACAGCAGGGTCTTCCGACTGTCCGTGCTACGTGGATTTGTACAGTAATGCCCCTCCACATTAGTATGGCCGATAAGGGGTAAAATCGTGCAAATCAGTACGAAAGCACCAAATTTGGTACGCTGGAGCTTTATAGCAACCGGTCAATTATAAGATGGATAACAGATGAAAAGCGCCCCCTAGCGGCCACAATCTTGAATTTCAAAATGGCTGCCATCTGAGCCCTTTTTCTGCTCATAACTTCGGCTCTATCACACTTACGGACTACATTGGTAATTACGAATTAAAAAAACGGACCAGATGTACGTTTCGGTCGACTTTTGGCAGTCGTCTCCATATTGCAGTGTTCAACACTATTGATCAATTTTTTGAATATGCAAATTGAAGGCCCTTGGCTTTTAGAATAAGTGTAGACCCTTATCCAGTATACATCGAAAATACATACGAATTAGCACTAATTGTCTGTTTTTACAACAGACATGCGTCATTCAATCATCAGACTGCTGTAGAACATGTGATTTTATTTGACAGATCATATTTTAAAGGAGTTCGACGTCCAAGTTGTAAACAAACCAGTTTGTTTACAAACAGTGGTCGGCAAACTACTTTTATTCCTTCGTGAAGGTCCAGTAGCGCCCCGTGATCGTTAGACTGGTGCCCGGTCCAATGCAACTCACCCACGATATTCACGTCAGTACATATCACCGACAATAGGTGGCAGCACTGCAGGCGTCGCGTGGATAGAGAACCAGTGAGTGAGTGTTTACAACTTGGACGTCCAGCTCCTTTAAGAAACTGAAATGATAAGAAAGGTAGTTTGGAAAATATTCCAGTTAAAATCTGATTTCTTTCAGTCAACCCCATTGACACTGACGGCCAATATGGCCGCACCAGTTCCTATGAATTCTATGCTAATTAGTGTGTGACGTCATGTGAAGAACCTCTATAAATGTAGTCGAATACAATATGCATATACAATGTAAAACCAATTCTTTAATAGGCCTAGTTTGCCTCAATGGAATACGATAGCTACACTTCTCAAAGATATCGATATGAAAAACCCACAACTGATTTCTATAATAATATGCATTGTCTGCAATGTGTATATCGGTATATCTTTTCAAAAAGACAGAAAAGAATCACTCGTGGGGAGAAAAACGCTACCCCGCAAAGACTGGCCTAAAAATCAGAGTGTGCAGACTACATTACTGTGCCACATTTGAGACGAAAAGGCTATGAAGATTTAAAAATACTCTTTGGTGAGGAGAGATTACGTTGGATAAAGATGACTGAAAAGGTAAAAGTAATTTTACGACTCCCTGACGCACTTTGCATAACTTCTCAGTGTAATTTTCTGTATTCATCAGTGTGTGCGTTACATACACATACATGTACATTGTACGTGGGCTTATAGGCCCTAAAGTGCATGTACTCAACAGTGTGCACCATAACACGTGCATGACTGTGTCTACAAACGCATATTTTACTTCATAGTCTGCTCTAAGTACGGTTACCGAACTCGACAAATTATGTAGTAAAGTGCCTGAGGAAGACCCCGGTTGGGGTCGAAAATTTGCAAGATTTGGAGACGACTTATGTTTACTATCATTTTGTGTGTCGTTTTTTGTGCTCTTTGTTGGATATCGATAAATTATGTACATATATTCATATTTCTATTTCAGTTGACGGAAGATCAGATTAGTGGTAAGTCAGGCCTATACATGATAGCGAGATTGAGATCAGCGACTTATCACGAATCCTTTTCGTATACGGATAGAATTCTGTACAACGAGGACAAATTTCGTCTGCATTTCGATCCGTTGGAGTGTTTCGCCGTCTTGTTGCATTCATACTAAACTCCTCCCATAGTTACAAACCGCGACCCACTACAATAGGCCTACCCGCGTTCCGAAAATGCTTCAGTAGACGTGGTAGGGTCCAGAGCTAATAGAAGCTGCGTCAAAAAATCTAAGCAATACAAAAACTGCTGCGGGAACATTCAGGGGTAAAAAACGCCGATTTAATACCTGAGCCACGTTGTTGTTGTTGTTTTTGTTCCGCAGGCATCTGCTCCCTCGCCTCCAGAACTTGCCGGTTTATCTCATCAAGCCCTAAATGAGTTAATGGGTGGTATGAATAAAGTCTAGAGTAAATGTTTTACTTCAGTTTTGTACGCCTACTGCATTTGTACGTGAGATAGGAAGTCGCCAACTATAGTTAATACTATCCATGTGACGCACTGACAGGCACTAAATTATTTACGACTTATCAATTATTGCACACCGGTTGGGTACTGAGAGCCTGGCAGCAGCCATTCATCGAGTATTTAAAGAACGACAAGCCAAATCCAAATGTCCAAAATGAAGGGCACAGCCTAAATTCCGTCCGTGCCAAAGAACGGGGAAGAGTTGTGAAAGAGAAAAATGTTCTTACTAGCCTCGTCCTCCGCGATCAAATCACGAGTACGTTGGTCAGAATCGTTTGCTCCAGTTGCACCTAATCGATCAACATGCAAAGTATTGAACATACATGCATCAGACAAAATCGTCCTTTTCATAAGCAAAGATCGTAAGTGACATTTTCTATCAGAAAACTCTTTTTCACTACCAAATTTATTGGTAGGGTCCAGAGGAGTATTTCGGGTTTACACTTGATGTCAGCAAATAGAAGCTGCGTAAAAAAATCTAAGCAATACAAAAACTGCTGCGGGAACATTCAGGGGTAAAAAACACCGATTTAATACCTGAGCCACGTTGTTGTTGTTGTTTTTGTTCCGCAGCCATCTGCTTCCTCGCCTCCAGAACTTGCCGGTTTATCTCATCAAGCCCTAAATGAGTTAATGGGTGATATGAATAAAGTCTATAGTAAATGTTTTACTTCAGTTTTGTACGCCTACTGCATTTGTACGTGAGATAGGAAGTCGCATTAACTATAGTTACTACCCATGTGACGCATTGACAGGCACTAAATTATTTACGACTTATCAATATATTGCACACCGGTTGGGTACTGAGAGGCTGACAGCAGCCATTCATCGAGTATTTAAAGAACGACAAGCCAAATCTAAATTTCCAAAATGAAGGGCACAGCCTACAATTCCGTCCGTGCCAAAGAATGGGGAAGAGTTGCGAAAGAGAAAAATGTTCTTACTGGCGTCGTGCTCCGCGATCAAATCACGAATACCGGTACGGTGGTCAAAATCGTTTGCTCCAGTTGCACCTAATCGATCAACGTGTAAAGTATTGAACATCCACAAAATCGTCCTTTTCATAAGCAAAGATCGTAAGTGACATTTTCTATCAGAAAACTCTTTTTAATAATAATAATAATGTAATAATGTGTGGGCTTATAGTGCCTTTTACATTTAAGTGTCAAGGCACTTCACAACATTATTACCCAGCCTATGATTCAGAAACCTTTCTGNATATGTTATGTATCCTCATTAGATACACCAATAATAATGTGTGGGCTTATAGTGCCTTTTACATTTAAGTGTCAAGGCACTTCACATTATTACCCAGCCTAATCCAGAAACCTTTCTGTAGAAACCAAGGGCAGCTACAATCAAGCGCACACATGGACATTTCAGGCCAGTTGAGAGTATACAGAGTGACACAGCCAAGGATTGAACCCGCAACCTTCCGATCACGAGTCCAACGCTCTAACCATTGTGCCACCGCGCTCCCCACTACAAATTTATTGGTAGGGTCCAGAGGGGTGTGTCGGGTTTACATTGAATGTCAGCTAATAGAAGCTGCGTCAAAAAATCTAATGCTATGTTCACACTAGAGCGCGGTCCGCCTAAAGCGGGTGATCCACTGTTGCGATTTTGGTTTGAGACGGGGTTGCGTTCCCTTGCGGTTACCTTATATGGCAATCGGAAGCCCATATAAGGTAATCGCAAGGGAACGCAACCCCGTCTCAAGCCAAAATCGCAACAGTGGATCACCCGCTTAAGTCGCCAAAGTGTGACCTAGGCTTAAGCAATACAAAAACTGCTGCGGGAACATTCAGGGGTAAAAAACGCCGATTTAATACCTGAGCCACGTTGTTGTTGTTGTTGTTTTAGTACCGCAGCCATCTGCTCCCTCGCCTCCAGAAGTCGCTGGTATATCTCATCAAGCCCTAAATGAGTTAATGGGTGGTATAATAAAGTATATAGTAAATGTTTTAACTTCAGTTTTGTACGCCTACTGCATTTGTACGTGAGATAGGAAGTCGCATTAACTATAGTTACTATCCATGTGACACATTGACAGGCACTAAATTATTTACGACTTATCAATTATTGCAAACCGGTTGGGTACTGAGAGGCTGACAGCAGCCATTCATCGAGTATTTAAAGAACGACAAGCCAAATCCAAATTTCCAAAATGAAGGGCACAGCCTACAATTCCGTCCGTGCCAAAGAATGGGGAAGAGTTGCGAAAGAGAAAAATGTTCTTACTAGCCTCGTCCTCCGCGATCAAATCACGAGTACGGTGGTCAGAATCGTTTGCTCCAGTTGCACCTAATCGATCAACATGCAAAGTATTGACCATACATGTATCAGACAAAATCGTCCTTTTCATAAGCAAATATCGTAAGTGACATTTTCTATCAGAAAACTCTTTTTCACTACCAAATTTATTGGTAGGGTCCAGAGGGGTGTTCCGGGTTTACATTGGATGTCAGCTAATACAAGCCACGTCAAAAAATCTAAGCAATACAAAAACTGCTGCGGGAACATTCAGGGGTAAAAACGCCGATTTAATACAGGCCTAGCTCTAGTGTGTAATACGTAATTCGTACCTTGCCCAACTGATGCAATTACCAAGAGTACCAAGAGGGAGAGGATCCACCGTGACATTCTGAAAGTAGGACGAACATCATTTGTCAGTCGCTAAATCTAGGTCTATAGTGCCAATACAGAAGGTGATAAATTAGAATTCCATCAGCGTTTTGTAAAGGCACTACTAAAAAGATCACGATGGGTCCAGTGCTTCCCAGAAACGATATATTCAATTTGAATAACGCTTACCTTACGAGCTGAAAGGAGTCTCACTGGTATTCTAAAAGAAATCACACCAAGTTGTTGCTGCTTGCTACCTCAGAGTAAAGGAATACTGAATCACTGCAGTCCTTCTGATGGTATATTTGCTCGAATCCAATTGTATCACTTCACAAAAAAACAACAACTAATTCTCCCTTTCATCACAAACCACAATGATTGAGTATTCATTGTTCTGCTGATTTTCAGAGCAGGTGGAGCAAGCCAACCAAACAAACGACCCATGAGATATTTCCATCTGGTGGTTTAGATAACCAGGATAACAAAAAACTAAACCGGAGTAAACGTATTGAACCTGAATGCAATTTATTTCGGACGAACAATTGTACTTCTTTCCAGTGAAATTTATTTTAAACCCTCATGTAATAAACTGAAATCAACATGGTGGACAAGTGTGGACGAATGATGAAATACTGGCTTATTGATGTCGAATATTTTACGGGTGTATTGATGATTTTGATGAAGTATACGTGTATATTGATGTCGATGAAGTACACGTGTATTGATGTTTATAAAGTAGGCAACAGCTGTATGTGAAATACAGGTCTATTGATATCGAAGAAATAATGGTGTATTGATGTTGGTGAAATACAGGTGTATTGATGTTGATGAAGTACAGGTGTATTGATGTTGATGAAGTACAGGTGTATTGATGTTGATGAAATACAGGTGTATTGATGTTGATGAAGTACAGGTGTATTGATGTTGATGAAATACAGGTGTATTGATGTTGATGAAGTACAGGTGTGGGCCATATTGAGTTTTCGCAAAGCCCCCGAAACGCCAACGCGAACGCCAAACCCATTGTTCGCTGCCACGAGAGAGCACCGAACAAAAGGACAGACGTTCGCATTGGCGTTTCGGGGGCTTTGCGAAAACTCTGTAATGACAAGCACAGCATTGAACGTCCCCCGTCGCCCCGGGTGCAAGTTCGACGGGCCTGTATTTTGAAGATTCCGTTCAGTATTAATGGCACAATCACAGTTTATATGATTTGGCTTTTTGGCCGCCTGGTGGCAAAGTCGAGAATCAGATTTGGCCGATTCTTTCACGCGACACACCGTTGGCCCATGGTACATCCCCCCATCAAATATCAACCCAAAATTTTCTGTCGTTCGGAAGTTATAGAGCGGAAGGGAACTTATGTGGGTTTTACCAAAGCGCCCCCTAGAGGGCTGAAAAATGAATTAAATTGAAAACCCGTATGGTATGTTATGTACCCTTGCTAGATGAGCCTACCATAAAAATTTCGTGAAATTCCATTCAGTATTAAAGGCGTAATCGCAGTTTTTGTGTTTTGGCTTTCGGCCCCCTGGTGGCAAAGTGTAGAATCGGATTTGGCCGATTCTTTCACGCGACACACCGTTGGCCCATTGTACATCCCCCCACCACATATCAACCCAAAATTTTCAGTCGTTCAGAAGTTACAGAGCGGAAGGGAACTTATGTGGTTTTTACCAAAGCGCCCCCTAGAGGGCTGAAAAATGAATTAAATTGAAAACCCGTAGGGTATGTTATGTAGCCTTGCTAGATGAGCCTACCATAAAAATTTCGTGAAATTCCATTCAGTATTAAAGGCGTAATCGCAGTTTTTGTGGTTTGGCTTTCGGCCCCCTGGTGGCAAAGTGGAGAATCGGATTTGGCCGATTCTTTCACGCGACACACCTTTGGCCCGTGATACATCCCTCCACCAAATATGAATCCAAAATCTTTAGTCGTTACTAGTAGCGGCGAGCGCCGAGCGTACAGGTGTTCAGTATCCTGATAAATCGCTCCCTTGTTGGCGAACTGGCGAATATGCATTTTGGTAGAAACCGAGAAAAACGAACTTGAAATTTTGACATTTTTCGCCAAGGCCGTAAACCAAATATTCACCGGAATATGTTCACCAAAATGGGTCCAAGTGTAGATTTAGCGCTCTGGAATTCCCTAAGAGTGCTAATATTAAATTAAACCTGCCGATGGCCCGAAATTTTGGTCAACAAATGAGGATGTCATATTCGCCAGTGACTGAGAAAAGCAAAAATGATATTCGCCACCCCCTATAACATAAATTACTACTATAACCATTCCTAATTGGAACTTTTAAAATGTAAATTGATCAGCTGATTCTCCTGACGCAGCAGAATAAATTGATACCAAAACCTCGATTTCGAAAAAATATCCATATTCCGCCGGTTCGCCAACAAGGGAGCGAAATCATGGAGTAGTTTTTCCACCCCACTATTCTACATACATGTAGTCATACATGTAATCAACAAGAACAATCGTAACAGGCTTGTAACAGCCACTGACTGGTCCTAATGATGGTTTGACGGATTTGACATCGCATCGAAAGGGTCGTATCTACATCAATCTGGCGCTCTGGAAACTCGACATTACAAAAACCTACATGTTGATTTAAACGTACTGTATCCGTAGGTAATCGATTTCGAACGAACAATCGTCCCAAGCTTCTTTGAAGGACGATTGTGAGGCCATTTTTGTTGATAAAGTAGATTTATTTTAGATCCCCGCGATGCTGTCCATTATTCGCCCTGTATTAGGCCTATCTGTGGAGCCATATTCCCAAGGAAACAAGTGTTTGGCATTAAGTTCTCCACCAGGGGTCAGGTACCTTCATATGACCAATGAGTAGGAGTAGCCGAAGCAACTTGCAGTACATGTAATTTCTTTTGAAACAGATGCAAAAATATATATTTCCGAAGTACGGAATGCAAATATATAGAGATGCTGTACACTAGAGCTTTGTACTGATTGGAATGGCATGAATTCCTTCCATGTTTTTATCTTGTAATCAACTCTCACTGAGCTTGATGGCAGCAGAACCTTTTTTAACATCGTCTTAATTCACCAGCTGAAGCAAGGTATACATTTCACCTGTAAATAACAAGCTACTCCGCTACAAGCATCAGTTACTCATACCGCCAGGTGAGTTCGCCTGCCACGGCACGTTCCGTCAGTGTCGTGCTTGGCAAAGCTGCAAAGCTCACTAGCCGTTCATTTCATGATCTGGCTCATTTGATTAGTGCGTCAGGTTTATAAGACTCAATCAATTTCAACAGCGAGTCTAACTTGAACAGAAACTTACCATGTTATTTTTTGTATGTGATATATGCTCTAAAGAGATACATTTTCCGTCGTCTTCGGCAAGGTTGATATTCTATCCAATTTTGCGAACAATAGGGAGTTTTCGCAAATCTGACGAAAAACGAAGTACGAAATACGAAATTGGACGTCATATCCATGACGTAATGTATTTCAGGAAATGGCTGGTACCACAAATATCGCCTGCTGCAAGAGCGTCTTTTAGCGTACTAGGCAATACCCGTTTAGTGGCGGAACTGCTAAATTCATGCGTCATTAGGAGCGCTTGGTGGAGGTAATTAGTGAGGTTAAGATCTGGTCCGACTCCCACTCCCGTTCCGACTCCGCGGGGCCAAATGTTAGGATTTTTCAAGTCCATGAGTCGGAGATGAATTTACAACCCAGGCGGGTTCTGCTCGTTCTCTTAGAATGAGGGACCTGATGAAGACCTAGTAGGGGTCGAAAGCTAGTCTCAATAATACCAAGTTGATCATGAAAAAGGTGTTTTCGAATTTCTTCATTTTTATATCCTAGAATGAGTAAACACCATTGCTTTGGAAAACCTGTTGTATTTGATGACGTAGTTCCCAAAAAGGAATCCTCTGGAGTGGGAATCGAGACTCAGAACGTAATCTGAACCTCCCTAATGACGTCATCCCCTTTCGAGTGGCGTAATGACGTCATTCCGCCGCACATGACGTTGCCGACGTCACGGATGACGCGACGGCAATCTCGGTGACGTCATGACGTCAAAAGGCCTGAACAGCATTGTTATTTTCGTTAATATCTTAATATTTCGAAAACTATAAGTGATATCAAAATTCGGGCTTCGTAAGGACACTCCCCAGGCCCGTCTGCACTTGCATACCAAGTTTGGCGGCGATCCGTTCATTAGTGTAGGAGAAAATCGCGAACAAACAAACAAACACACAAACAAACAAACTTTTGTCAAATTTTAGTAGGATGACGTTAGAACGATAGAGGTACGGTGTATATTAAACTTTGAAATTTATCTTTCGTTTCCACTTCGTTGATACGAATTGGAAAATTAAAAATTCAAGATGCGCCATAACTCTTTCGATCTTACATGGCATGCTAAAAGACGCACTGGCAGGAGGGGACATTTGTGGTACCAACCATTTCCTGAAATACATTATGTCATGGATATGACGTCCAATTTCGTATTTCGTACTTCGTTTTTCGTCAGATTTGCGAAAACTCCCTAATAACGGTGTAAACGAGGAGCGAACTATAGAATTTTCCGCGCGGTCAGTTTAAAATGGAACTGAGAATAAAACAAGGCCTAAAGGCTTTGCAACACAAAGGCGTTTGTGGGTACGTGCACACATTCCATCTTTTATTCACCCGGAGTGTGAACACGCTCCATTTTGTTAAACGTGTTTTTCGTGAAGCAAGGCGTTAACGGCCTTTATCCACTTGAGCGTTTTCGCCTTGAGAGGCATCGCCGCAGAAACAACGTTGGAGCGAGTTTTAGCTTAAATGGAGGAAGGCCTTCAGAAGTGGATCTGAAATTATCTCCTTTGACGTCTCGATATTATACAAATAGTGGATGGTAGGTCGTCCAATATGGATTTTTGTTGGATGAAGAAAAGTTATATTGGACGAGGCGAAGCCGAGTCCGATATAACTTTTCTTCATCCAACAAAAATCCATATTGGACGACCTACCATCCACTCTTTGCTATATTATGTAAATTGCCTAGCAACTATAACAACAGGCCTATGCTCTGATTGGCTGAAACTAGGAGGGCTTTGATTGAGTGTCCGATACGATGTGACATCCTATGATCACATGATGCAATCTGCTGCACATGATTGGCCAAGAACATTTGATTGCATAATATTGATATGATATTTTACACTGCCTCGATAATTTCTGCACCATGTCATAATTTTCGGACAACATGGGGCCACAAACTGATGAATTCATTTCTGCGGCATACCTTATTCCAAGAGAGAGGCACACCTTGGGGTATGACCAACCAGTCAAGCTGAATGGAGCACTCTTCTGTTAATTAATCACCATAGGAACCTAGTAGAGTCGGCCCTTAACATTATCAGACGTGGCATTTCGTCATTCAGCCATCTATTTCAGATTCTCTCTTCTTCCGGTTAAATGAACAACAATCCCATACACTGTTCGGAAACAGCTTTTCCAACAGACAAAAATGAATTGTGTTTACTAAAAACTGTTTCCTACCTGTTATTTGGCTTGGTTGCGGCGTAGTGGTTAAGTGTTGGACACGAGACCTCGGGGCCGTATGCACAAACGAAGATTATCTTGAACTCAGGTTGAGTCACAACGTTTCCATTGTCACATCATGCCCTGGCAAACCTGAACAATTAAAAAGCTGTGGCTCAACCTGAGTTCAAGATAATCTTCGTCGGTGCATAAGGGTCACATCTTCACTGAGTTCAGGTAAAGACTCGGCTTCTCCTCCCTTGACCTTCACGCAAGCAAACCACATTCCGTGTTCAACGGATTCCCCCAGTCCCAAAAATAGCAACCAATCACGGCAAAGCTTGCACCGACCCACGTGCAAGATGTGTTCCCGGTAATGACGTTGACCAATCAAAATTTGATGAAATGACATCATTGATATTTTTTCTTCCGTGAACGACGAAGAAACGAGGCTTCTGATTGGGCGCACGAGAAAATCCCAAAAGCGTTGAACACGGAATCTGGCTGCTTGCTGCAGAGTGTAGGAAGAGGTTAGCCGATTTCTACACGATGCATCATGCAGAATGAAGGGTCACGGGTTCGAGTCGTTACTTACTGTAGTATTCTACACTGGTCTGAAAGGATCAAGTGGTGCGCTGAATGAGCTGCTCTTTGAGTTCCCCAGAAAGGTTTCTGGTTGAGACAGTGAAAAGCGCTGGGTAAAATCTTCGGATTATTTGGTTAGCCTTATGTCAAGAGATAGAGGGATCATCGAGATCCATAGACAGGTTACGTCTATATAGACGTCAAGGATTAGAAAAAGGAAGTTTCACTGAGGTCAAGCCGAAGGCCTGGATGATAATCTTTGACTATTGGATTCAGTGGATCGTGCGGAAATTGCAGTCCGCTCTCTTATTTACATTGTTATTGGTCGAGGGTATACGATTGCTATCAGATGAATCAAGCATAAGACTTCTGTAATGACAAGGAGCGACATTTGGGGCCAAATTCATAAAGGGTGTTTAAGGCCTGCTTTCCATTGGCGCGTTTCCGTGCGCAGAAACGCTCGAAACCATTGTTTTTTTCCGCGCCGTGACCAACGAAGCGGAAACAAACAATGCTTTCGAGCGTTTCCGCGCACGAAAACGCGCCAATGGAAAGCAGGCCTAAGACATAGACGCGTGTAACTTCGTCAAATGCATGGTGAAAGTGTGTGGGCCGTATTCAAAAAGGGTGTTTAAGACTTAGACGCGTGTAACTTCGTCAAATGCATGGTGGAAGTGTGTACATTTAGTGAAGTTACACGCGTCTAAGTCTTAATCGCGCGATGATCACCCTTTTTGAATACCGCCCTGTGCGTTCAGTGAAGTTACGCGCGTCTAAGTCTTAAACACCCTTTATGAATATGGCCCATGCAGTTTTTTAAGATTTTTATTTATTCATTAACAAGTTTACAGTTTACAGTTTTAAGATTTGTGTACACTGGCAACTCCACAACATTCATACTAACAATACCATGTTGGATAAATGTTGTCTGGTGTGTACAGAAGAAGTGTTTTCCAACATGTTTTCCAACATCAAAACAATGTTGTTGAAATGTTGTTTATTTGTTCAAAGTTGCCAACTTTACAGGCAGCTTTTGCAAACGGTGGGAAGATACCACTCTGATTTTTCCAAAAGCAGTGACAATTTTCAGCAAGAATGTGAACTTGGTAGTGGAGTTGAAAAGCTCGGAGGAATTTTTTCGTTATAAACTACCTGTCTCCGAATTCAGCTGTAACGATTTTTGAGCATAACCCCTCTGGGTGAAATTCAACAGACTTCGCAATAGAAAACAACTGAAATTGCTAAGCCCCGAGTTTATTTCAATTAGGCCGACGATTTCATGTCACCGATGAGTTTCACGCAGCGACAGGCCAAGCGAAGTTCGCGATTTGAAATTACATTAAACTTAAAATGATTTTGACGTTGATGAACTAAAACATGTCGCTTCATAAATATTTTCTTACTTACATGTAGTTTTTATTTTGTCTGTATCGGTGCAGAAAAAATCCAGCGAGTTTAAATAAGGTATTTTTATCGGGTACCTTTTATTTCGTAAGAGGAATATTTCTTTGCGTTTTAAATATTAAATTTGCGCATTGTGTAAGATTAGACTGAGCCAGTGATATTGTCAATTATCCGGTTATAGACAAAGAACGTTTTACATTCTGATAGGAAAGAACAATGAAATACCGAATACCAGTAGGAGGAACTCACTATTTATTAAGTAAAATACCGCAGGGTACTCAGCAATTTTTATTGTCTAGGCACTTTGTTTACATTTTTGCCGGGAAACGTTTCCCTCCAGGTCACGTCTGAGGGAAAAATAACATGAACCCTTGCAAAATAACTTCTTTGAGCGTCATCACCAAATACCAGATTGCGCCTCAGGGGTTTTTTGGATGACAAATAGGTCGCTGTGACAGTGATACCGCACATACATGTAGGCCTAATGGTAAAAGTCAGTGAAAGGTGGTTGAATTGCGCTGCATATGACCACTTGACACAGGGGTTCGGTTCATGAAAATCTGAGTTAATCATGCCATGTCTTCCGGTACCGGCAATGTTTCTTATACCTTGTCGCATTACATGTGGGTACAAAAATAATCCCTACCGACTCTATACATCATAATATGTTCCCCACAGGTGTGTAAAAAAAGAATGTCCCCAGGAAGAACTGTCAGAGGAAAAGATCCTATTGTTATATTCTAATCTTTGGCAATTAGTTTCTATAGTCATGATGCACCTTAAATCCGTCTTGGAACAATAAAAGCGGAAACTTTCACGGGGGGGGGCATTCTTCACTCTAAAGCCGGTGACAGACAAGCACGTACGCGACGCGTCATGCAGGCGTTCCGCCAATCAGATTCTTCGGTACGTGTATCGGTCCGTGTTACCGCCTCCCTGATTGGTTGAATGCTTCCCGACGCGTCGAGTACGCGCCAGTCTGTCACCGCCTTTACACCTGGGCTGGGTTGCACAAAACTCATGTTAGCGCTAACATGATGTTAGCGCTAACTTTATGTTAAATGACGTAAAACGACAATGGATTTTTACGTCATTTGACATACATGTTAGCGCTAACACCATGTTAGCGCTATCGTGAGTTTTGTGCAACCGGCCCCAGGGGCTGGGCTGGGTTGCACAAAACCCATGTTAGCGCTAACATGAGTTTTGTTTCAGGCTGACTGGTACACATCTTCAGGCCAGGCCAAGTTAATTCCATGAGATGCCATTCAGGGCACCCGTTTTCCGTGTTTTTTCATTGAAACACACTTTTTCCCCGAAACAGATCAAGCCCATCCCACGACACAGTAGTTCTTTCAAGTTCGTTAATATTTTTTTAATGTTTTATATCGTACAACAATTGGTTGCCTGAAAAATGACTCGTTCGGCACGTGACGACAATAAACCTGCGTATATCAATTGGTTGCAAGTGTTTTTCAACGGGAAATTCCGATTTCCACTAAGATAACGTAAAAATTACCATACATTGTCTGCAGAACAATGTATTTTTTCACGCTCACCTTTAATGCAGTACTTTTCTAAAGGATGGGATACATGTATTCATAACTAAAGCGCTGAATTCATCAACGCCCTATGGGGACGAAAAGTTCGGATTAGGTCATAAAAAGCAAAGCACGGAAAGTTCAAAATTTCTTTATAGAAGCAAGATTTTTTCGTGCCTTGTTTTGAATCGCGAAATTCTGTTTTACCACACCTAGCGAATCACGACGGTCTGCACCAAATACAATGTATCTGCAGCCTGGGGCGCGTTGACATCACTCCGTACGGGAGCGTCATCAATATTTTTCAGCAGCAAAGGCTTGGCGTTTGCTTAATGGCCTCAAAGGAATATCTGGCCAGCTCTTAAACACTTTTTTCGCATCTTCGCCCACACATGAGTCACGCCGGTAAAAGTGTAGAGTCGTGAAGAATACTTGTCGTTGGCCCAACTGGATGGTTGCGAAAACACTTGGGTCGTATTCAAAAAGGGTGTTAGGATTAATAGACGCGTGTAACTTCGTCAAATGCATGGTGGAAGTGTGTGCATTTAGTGAAGTTACACGCGCCGTTTCCACTGTAGCGGATTCCGCGGCGGTTTGCGGTGAGTGGTGCGGTTTTCACAGGGCTTTGGATAATCCTTCAGTGGTGTAACAATACAATGGCCTATTGATTATCCCAATGCCTGTGAAAACCGCTCCGCTCGCCGCAAGACGCGGCGGAAACCGCTATAGTGGAAACGGGCCTTTAGTGTTAATCGCGCGATGATCACCTTTTTTGAATACGGCCCTTTGTTATTTCATTGGGAAAAAACGTGTTTGGTGACGTTTGTGCGTTACCACCGCAAGGGCTGCTTCCAGACACTTTTGTAATGTTATACATTTTCCTTGGGCGTTAGTTTTTTGTAATCTTATCTCTTTAAAATCAACTGCACATATCTTTTTATACCGTCATTGTTAGGGAGTAAACATGTCTACATTACAGTTATTGGGCTGACCTTTGGAATTATCAGGCAATTTTTCATGGCATTTATAAAAATTACATGATAAAGTCTAGACTCGGAGAATCACAATGGCCGTTTTTTAAGATAAATCATGGTATGTGTGTTCAAATTGTTTGATCTGATGGTGCAACCACGTCGTCAAATGCCCTGTTGTCTTCGAGGAGGGGGAATGACTTTTGGGGTTTGCGCGGTAACGTCGATGGCCTGTCTGA
>NMRB01003273.1:14412-33445 GCA_002633025.1 Notospermus geniculatus | reverse complement strand
GACCGCCTTTTTATCGTTAACGTTGCAGTGGCATCAATGTAGGGATCCTCTGGACAACATTCATATTTTATGACATTTCTCTTCATAGGCGCGTCCCCTGGTCCTGTTTTTAGTTCCCACATAGTGTTGGAGTTCAGGAAAGTTGTAGTATCAACTTTATGTATCGGTCGGAGGTCGATCTGTAAAAGAAAAAGTACAAGTTAAACCATACATGTAAATACAAGGAAAATACAAGTAAACCATGAATACAAGCATGCGCCAATTGACTGTAAACAATCCGAGTTACACTTTCAAATGTTGAATACAGCGAAGTAGCTCATGTCTGAGTTGTGAAGAGTAGGCCTACCTCGAATATCATGTTGGTAGGGCTGTCCTACAACATTAATTCCCCAACATAATATTTCTTACAAACACTGACTTATCTTAAAAAAATACAGACGAATCCTCCATACATACAAAAAAATGTAGGCCTATACACGGCTGATGGGCGTCAATGGACACGCACGTAGTTTTGTTCACAGGAAATTGCATCCTACAATGAATGCAACGCGGCTATCCCATATAATTCTCTACTGCGAAGTGGCCTTTATCACCTTTATGGTAAAGTTGATTTGGGAAAGTACAAAAAAGTCCTCACCTTTCGGCCATTATGATTCCAGCTTCCGATCTTTACTATGCATTTTTGTTCATCGTATGGGTAGTAGGTGAAATCAAAGTTGCATAAAACATTCATGATTGTTGGAGGAATATATCTAACGTAACCTTTGGAATCAACGGTAGCAAGGCCATTGAAGCTCTCATAAAGCCTGTCATTGCCAGCACTGCAAAAAAGCTTGTGTCTTATGCCCGATATACACGATCTAATTTTTCATCCAGTTTTTTTGGAAATTCAGATTCTGGGCCTATTGGGGCTTCAATGTAGGCCAGCATATTCAGAAAACTGGATGAAAAATTGGATCGTACTCTGTATCGGCCATTAATAGTCTGATTTATCTGTTAGCATGATCCATGTCTGGCGTGTCGTATTTTGTTTGCTAACAATAGGCTATACACTAAAGTTTCCAATGTAAATGGCTATACTTCGCTGATTTCCGGCATTTTCAGAATTTCCGTTACATATCAGTATCCTGAAGTATGGACGCGGACTTGTCTTCTTAGAAGGGCGGGGGGCAGGGGACCAGTCTACTTCTGATCTATACTGACCAACAAAGCAAACTTCATTTGAACATGTTGGAAAAGTGTCAATCCAACTTATTGCCCAACTTCCGCATTCCATTGGATCGCACTTTAGATGTTGCCGGACTTTACAGACACTTTTAACGTTACCACTTGACGGAGAAGTACCAGGCTGAGCATGATTTTGTGCTTACCTGTTGAAGATCATAAGATCTGGTGACCAGAGTTTGTCCATCGGCATTGTAAGAGTGTCAATACCGAAGTAGTCACTTTGGTTCCATTTCAGAGACACGTCCATCCAACGCTGAAGAGGAAATTATTGAGGCAAAGTTTGCAAAAAAATCCATATTTTAGCCCCCCTCCCGCACACACGGATATAGCTGTTCCCCTGACACCGATACGTACCATGTTCCACCAGGCATTAAAGTCGACAGTTCCGGCGTTTTCATTCTGAAACGAAGAACTGGCAGTTGATCTGAGGGTGACATGTCCACGGACTAGACGAAGCGATTTTCACGTGGTCCCTCGACCGTTTTAAATTGTACAGAACAGAACTCTTCTCGCTTGAAATTCTGTACCAACAGGACATGAATAGGAATGGTTGATGGCGCCTCTCCGCTTGAGAGTTTTTCTCGAACGAGTGGCTGTGAGCATTTCTTTGTGTCATTTCATTGGAAATGGAAACAAACTTGGTGAATTGCCCATTGAGAGCCAACTTGCACAACTCTCAAGTGAAGCAGCGCAGAGACAAAAAGGAAATCACTGACGTGAAATCTTTGTTCTTTCCGTGACGAATTCTGAATCAAGCTTTCACGTTCGCGTCCGGGTGATGCCTTGGAGCTTAAACAATACGTTTAGAAAGTGTGAGTACAGTTGTAGGCCTACCAGACATCAAACATTGACGTACCACTTCCAAAATAGACTGGACAGTCAAGCCGAAGTCCACCCTTACAGACTCGGTAACATTGAGTACAGGCCGGACCCATTTCTGGTAGCGGTATATAAGATCATTGTATAGTTTATACTCATGCTGCTCCAACAACGGTACTGCCCCTGGAAACGAAAAATGTAGTAATACTGTGCATGATTTTAAGTTCTCTGAAAGAACATTCATGTTACAGGTGTAATGAGTGGGAATGCCCCCTTTTGTTTGGCGGACACTCAAAAAAGGAGAGATGTTTATCCGCGCCTCCTATTGTCAATCAAGTCGCGCCGACTCATTCCGTCGAGGCATAATAGGAGCAGTCAGCCGCGCATATTGCCAACAGATGGCAGCAACGTTCTAGCGGACCAATATACAGGAAAATCCACGTGATTGCTGCTCGATCAATAATGACTGCTATATGCATTGAATTGGGCCGTAGTGACCCCTATTGGTCAACTCGCTGACAGCTCCTATTAGACACAATACGAGGTGGATTGATTCAAGCGTGCCACACAAGCGTACCTATACCTTCAGCGAATGCTGCCATCCACAGTATTGATACAGCAAAACACAGTCGTATCCGGACAGCCATAATCCCGGTCGGTGACATTTTCCGAAATGGTTGGAGCCAGGCTACGATTGGTATTCACACAAAATTAGCTCTGGCCCATTATTAAAACTAATTGAAGTTGGTTAGATCAGTGCTGCTCATTGATTTGTCGTCATCAGGCTGCTACTGGATCTTTCTGGGTCACTGTTTTTTAAGATTGCAAGTGGATTTTCATTGTTCTCAACCCAAATTCAATTTGCACAGAGATGCATTTCCAAAAAATCAGTTATTCGTTACGTAGCATACTATGTCTATAGATAGGCCTACTCGCTCGTGCTTTAAGAAGTCTATACATCCGAGGCTTCGCACTTCCTCGTCGTCCGTCCGGCCGGTACGTCACATTTTCGACCAAATTTTGGTGGAAACGTCTTCGATGTGAGCGATTCATGAAAGAGCGATACTGATACCTGGTGTCTGTCACCCATTCCATTTCCCGGAGAATCTCAGGTCGTTCAACAATGCATTCCATGTGTCCAGCTGGACTGTGTAGATGACTCTTACCTCATCTTTACCGTGCACCTCGATGTAATCGCAGCCCGCTTAGTCAGAATTTTAAAGTATACCTGTGGGCGGATAACTCTTGACTTTGTTTTCGTTGCAGTGTACACTTTTTTATTATTATACTAGGTTACATGTGTGTATGTGCAAAATAGATACAGGTCGAGTTCAATTTTCAGCGTGATTCCAGTTCTTTTTGCTCTATGAGGCGTGTTCGGAAAAAAATTCTAAGGACTACATCTCGCGAATCGTTCGGGGTGGATGCTAAAGTTTTATTTGTGGGTGCATCCAGTGCATGATTCTGCATCATCGTACACTGAGGTTCCTTCTTCAACCAATTTTCAAGGGTAACTTTACGGGAGAGATGGCAAAAACACGTCGAAAGCGACGTGGACACAGTGCAACTAAGTCCTAACTGTTGCGATAGGAGGTTCCTACTGTTAATAGTGGATGATTCTGAAAGGACCATCAACAACTCTCCTTGCCTGCGCCCCAAGGGTCGATATAGCTTTCTACGTCACGACCGTTTTACAAGTTAAAGCATGGCTGCAGCAACAATGATGCTGATGACGAGAAACACTATGAACAGAAGTCGATCGAGGACCATGGCGAGAAGCTTCCACTCCAGATTTGGATCTGGTCCATCCTGGCCGAATTTATCTGTGTCTTTCATTCCGTCCTCCCCATCCACGGTCACCTGGGTTGGTTTCCGGACGTAGTTCTCCCTGTTCACGCACAGGAGGCATCCCAACAGGTCGACGAAGATCTGTAAAGAACGGTTTAGAACCATTACTAGCTTGATGACCTTGACCTTGACCTTTACACTTCTATACTCAATGACCTTCAACAAATATGGCCACGCTCCCGGGCATGCCGCCGTCAGGTTTTCACAGTGGCTGGCGTTTTGGAGAAAAACCCGGACTTGAAGACATTATGAATCGAAAGATGATGATAGGTGGCATGTTGAACGGAATGATACTCACGGCCGTGACGAGAGCCGGTGGTCCACTGGCACGCCTCCTATCGCGCCAGCACTGAACTATAATCATTGAAATGATCATCGACAGTGCAACGATGACAATGTTGGCCGAGTAGTATCGGACTAAAAAAAAAGAAGTGGCGTGGAGTACGCATCTTTCTAAGTCATAAACGACGTAGGTGGTAGCCTACGTGGTTTTAGGCAGGAATTATATGGAACACTCTGAAACGAGTTTGACAGATTTTGTCTCCCTACTCTAGTAAAACGTTTTGGGCGCTTGAACTATCTGTTGTACAGAAACACTGAGAAATGGGGAAAATTAGAAAATGTTACAAAATCCCGTACTTACAAATTATTGGAGGGCTGCCCATCAACGCGCCCTCGTTTATTGTGTCCCCAAGAATTAGAAGCAGGATGTAGCCTAGGATGAGGCCAACCCCTGAAGAACAAGTATTAAATGTACGTGTAGCAGTGTACGTCAAGAAAAATTACTCGACTGAACGATCTGACGGAAACCTCAGAAAATCGAAATTAATTTTTTTGTTTTGGATGTAGGGCCTACTAACGGCCATGAAGCGAAATGTTGCTTAGTTTTGAATAGTATACATAAACTTGCACCTGGTAGATCACAATACATATACATACATTATACATGTACTTTTATCTATGTGAAACATTCACACACCAAATACATGTACTGACGTCATGAGGGGTGTACGCCTACATGTATGGTGATTTTGTTTTTCACTTGTCGCACTTACCGAGATGTATCTTTTCGCCAGCATCCGGTGGGAACATAAAGATAAACGGAATAAGAAAGGCTAAGATTACACCAGGGAGAACCAGCACAGTTGTCACGTAAGTCGACCGCCTTTTTATCGTGAACGTTACGGTGATATCAATGTATTCGTCAGGACAACATTCATATTTTATGACATTTCTCTTCATAAACACGCCGTCCTTTGGTTGTTTAAGCTCCCACACACTGTTGGCGTCCGAGAAATTTGAGGTAGCAACCCGCCCGTTCACCCCACTCAACGTCAGGTTGATCTGTAAACAAAAAATACACAAAAAGTACAGGGTTTTCCAAACAAATGTCGATGTTAATTTAGGCAACCTAACAATCTAGGCTTCCCCCGATCCTGATAGACCATATTAAAAATAGTGTCTGTTTCATCAAAATCGATCAAGCAAGTCAGAAGTTATGTCATTTTTTGTGCAGCAAGGTCAGCCCCAAAGTGGACATTACTTCTGATCGGCTCGACTGATTCTGATGAAATAAGGACTATCTTAAGTACATGTAAAAGGAAACCTAGATAATGAGGATGCCTAGTTAGCCTGGGCATTTTTGCGACACCCTGTATTCTGTAAAAGCAGTACAGTTACCATACCATGGTTTTATATACATGTAGTCCTGTGTCATTGTCGGAACGTCAACATTAGTCTGGTTCTGCTGAACAAACGACAGATATCTTTGGCAGTCTTTGGCTGCAGATTCATGGGTTCATGCAGTGCCTACCATTGGAGAATCGCAGGGAGAAATCTACAGCGAAAGAAAAGCTTCTACTGGTTAATTCCTTTGACCCAATTTCCCCCGACAGTCATTAAAATATGTAGATTAAAGTCCTACATGGACCATTTTTTGCAGCTTGTGTGATCATTGGGCACAGAATTACAGTGAAAAAGCTTTTTATTCCGTGAAAAAATTGCAAGAAGAAAGCTATGATTGATTTTGTGAATGACCCAGCTAAAATCCGAATGGTCTGAGACTGCCTCCTTAAGTGATGTCACACTAGTTAATTTTCATAATGAACATGTCATTTCCCTGATTAGAGCGGCCTAGTGAACAAATTTTAAAGATGTTTCAAGCAATGAATGTGATGGGAAATTCAACAAAATGCAATTATCGTGCAGAAACCATGCGTCCAGCGCCAGTACTCTGGGTGGGTCAAATTCGAATGAAGTTTTCCCTAGTAATACGTCACGAATAAATTAGCATATTTACATTGTTGAAGTCGTTCACAGTACGGTTTTTAGCCCAATGATTTTGACTGGCAAAATCCTTGATATCTCGCTTACTACTTAACATAATTTCATGAAACAAACAACAAAATGCAGTTCTTTCTGAATGCTGTACAAAACTCAAAAAGAGTGAGAATTTATTTTTGTGGTGCAAGTAGGACTTTGAAGGTGCTTACAGGTCGACATTGCGTCTTGAAGCAACTCGACGAATCCGTCGCAGATAAAAAACCACCACGCGCAGGTCGACAGTTCAGCGATTGAGCATCTTCGATAATCGAAGGCCGATCTGCTCACCACTGCGTTACATCGCACATCACCCTTCGAGAAATAGACCGGTCCGCGGCGAATCCGCTGCCTCTCGAAGAGGAGGCCAATCAGAACCGGTGTTGTAAAATTTAAATCTTGGTACAAATAATGGTAGCCGAACACCCGATATAAAGTGCAATATGATTGGTCGACCGGTGAAGTTGGCATCGGACCGGTCTATTTCTCGAAGGGTGATTTGCGATGTAACGCAGTGGTGAGCAGATCGGCCTTCGATTATCGAAGATGCGATTGAGAGGATTCAGAAAGATTCAGATTCAGCGATTCAGAAAGAACATGCTGCCATGCTCACCTTTTGGCCACTGTGATGCCAACTCCCGATTTTTATAGTGCATTGTTGTTCATCGTAGGGGTAGTAGGTGAAATCAAACTTGCATTGAGCGTTGATGATGACTGGGGGAACAAATCCAACGTCACCATTATAATACACTATCGCTAAACCGTGGCCGTAGCTGTCGTACACCCTGTCATTACCGGCACTGCGTAGAAGAAAAAAAGAAGAAGCATCTTAGCTGATAATCTATTGATACTAATAACCACCATTTTAGATTATAGGCAAGTGTATATCTGCCAGTGTTTCTGTGGGTCAATGTGGCCCCCTGATTGTTTGGGAAACGCTGGCAGATAGATCGACGTGTTTCTCTGTGTGTCCTCTATTGTCAAGTCGCCGCTTATTCCGTCAGACAAGAGGAGGGGAACACTCACAGATGGGGAACACTCGCAGATGTTACACCGGCCTACATGACCGGTGCCAACATGTCCGTCATGTAAAAGCCACCAACCACTTGCACAGTTAGTCGGCAGAAAAAAGTCTCTGTGTAGGGTGCAACCGAATAGGTCGCTTCAATTTAGGGGTACAGGTATCCTATGCGGGGGGGGGGGGGATAATATTTGCATTAGATTTTATGACACCGGTGAAGCAACGATCAATATACAGATACAATGTAGGCCTAATACCTCAAGGCAGTGAACCACAGCATGATTTTGTGCATACCTGTTGTAGACCATAAGATCAGGTGACCAGATTTGGTCCATCGGGATGTTAATGTGCTCAATACCGAAATATTCAGTTTTGTTCCAGTCCAGAGACATATCCTCCCACTGCTGAAGAAGAAAGCAGCTTTCAAGCCAAAACTGTTCGGTTAATTCCAAAAAAGTCCCTATTGGCAGTCACATGATCCTGAAGGGACACTTTGACAGTTTGCATAGATTGTGATATCTAGAGGATTTTTGCAACTGAAACCACGAACGGCAAAAATTAGGTCATCGTCATATGGGGATTTTCCCCACTGGGGGATGGGAGAACCAATCATCTCATTCTGGAAGCAAATTCGAATGGTGATGACCTAGTAATTTTGGCCAGATGGTTGCTGGTGAAACTCATACAGGCCTTTCCAACAAAGATGGCGACCTAGTTCTCCCACATGACGTAATGGCCCGCTTGACAGCTTTTGTCATGCAGTGGCCATTGAATGGTATTAAGTTTCTGACGTCATATGGTGAGAACTGTTAGACCGCCATCTCTGTTGGAAAGTTCTATGGAATAAAGTAAAATACCTACCATGTACCACCATGTNCGTGAATTCTGTGGAACCAACACTCTAAATGAAAGATCGTGAAAAAATGAAACGGGAAAAGTGAAAACGTTAACTCTATGGAACGGCAGCCTATGGAACGGCAGCCTCAGAGACTGTCACTGTTACTGCCATACTCACCTTTTGAGCACTGTGATGCCAACTCCCGATTTTTATAGTGCATTGTTGTTCATCGTAGGGGTAGTAGGTGAAATCAAACTTGCATTGAGCGTTGATGATGACTGGGGGAATAAAACCAACGTGGCCTTTATAAGATACACTAGCTAAGCCGTGGCCGTAGCTGTCGTACATCCGGTCATTACCGGCACTGCGTAGAAGAAAAAAAGAAGAAGCATTTCTTAGGCCAAAAAATAAAGTATTTGTTTCTTGTCCCCGCCCGCATCATTCCCAGACCCTCCGCATCGAAATTCTTTTTTCACCAATTTCAAATTTTCCCACTTTGCTTACGCAGTGCCTTCTTTCCAACGCACAGAAATGCTTCATCACTTGAAATCATCTTTGTTTTTCATGATATCTGTGCTTTAAACATGTAGAGAGATAGTTTGCTGGTGGTATTTCCCCCATCCATGAAGAAAACAGAAAAAAAATTATTTGAAAATAAAAAAAAATTCGCATGCCCGCATTAATTTTTGCTGAGTTGCTGGACAAGAAACAGACAATATTTTTTTTGGCCTTAGCTGATAATCTATTGATACTAATAACCACGGTACTTTAGATTGTAGGCCTACATGTCCAGCGTCGTCGCCAGTGGTCCCTTGCTACAGTAAGTAACGTCCCGACCTGAAATTTCGCCAGCGGTATGACGTCGAAATTTTGACGTTATCACCCAGAGGGAGTCTTAAAATTTCGCCAATTTGCAAATTATCAGAGTTTTCTTCTAAATATGATGGTTATTCTTTTGAATAACGCGATACGATTGCAGTATCACCTGTATTAGAGGCACTGTACAAATCTAAGGTGCATGCCCGCATTAATTTTTGCTGAGTTGCTGGACAAGAAACAGACAATATTTTTTTTGGCCTTAGCTGATAATCTATTGATACTAATAACCTTGGTACTTTAGATTGTAGGCCTACATGTCCAGCGTCGTCGCCAGTGGTCCCTTGCTACAGTAAGTAATACAGGTAAAAAGCCACCAACCACTTGCACAGTCCATCATGTAGGCTAACACCATAGGAATCAAACATAAAGGTTTAACTGCGAACGATGAAGTAACTTAGGGATACACTTCATGTGTTGCCACCAGATGTCTCTCACTGCCTGAATTTTGGCTTTACGTAATAGGCAGGTCCTTCAACTTTTTTTATGGTTGTGAATCTGTCAACTTGATGCCCTGAATTCCATTTCTGAGGGCAACAGAGCTATTTTCAGCACAATTAGTGTTCCATGTGCAAGTGTACGTTAGCCTATTCAATTGTACACAGATGACGCTCTCATCGTTCGTGGGGTTCTCATTAATTCTGTCCTTCCGTATCATAAGATCAACTAGTCTGAATTCAACAAAATTTGCACTAAACATGCAGAAGGGTCTTGCCTACCATCTGAAAGAGTCAGAATGAAAATCTGTTAAGGTTTAAAGGGATACTGCCCACAAAAAATGCTAGATTTGTAAGTTGAACCTTTATGTTCGATTCCTTTATGCTAACACTCTTCGCCAGTGGTCCCTTGCTACGGTAAATCAACCACTTGCACAGTGAGTTGGCAGAAAAAGTCTCTATAGAGTGCAACTGATTGGGTCGCATCAATTTAGGGGTACAGGTATCCTATGCAAGGGGGGTTGGGGTTGGTAATACATGTACATGTATTTGCATTAGATTCCATGACACCGGCGAAGCGACGATGAACATTACTGTTACTGTAGGCCTACTGCACCTCAAGGCACGCAGTGAACCACAGCATGATTTTTTGCATACCTGTTGTAGACCATAAGATCAGGTGACCAGATTTGGTCCATCGGGATGTTAATGTGGTCAATACCGAAATATTCAGTTTTGTTCCAGTCCAGTGACATGTCCTCCCAATCCTGAAGAAGAATGCAGCTTTCAGGCCAAAAGTGTTCGCAAAATTCCCAAAAAGTCCCTATTGGTACTCATATGATCGTACTGAAGAACACCTTCAATCAGCCTCATGCCAAGATGACCCAGATTCATGGTATAGGCTCGCATGAGTCTTACTGTGTATCTGTTTTACCAGCCACTGGTAGGTCACTGGCATTCTGGGGCTGTCTGTCTTGACAGTTTGCATAGATTGTGATATCTAGAGGATTTTTGCAACTGAAACCACGAACGGCCATCTTCGATAATCGAAGGCCGATCTGCTCTCCACTGCGTTACATCGCACATCACCCTTCGAGAAAGTGACCGGTCCACGGCGTATCTGCCGCCTCGAGAAGAAGAGGCCAATCAGAATCGGTGTTGTAAATTTGAATCATGGTACAAATAGCTGTAGCCGAAGACCCGATATAAAGTGTCATATGATTGGTCGACCGGTAAAGTTGGCATGGTGCCAAGATACGCCGCCGACTGGTCTATTTCTCGAAGGGTGATGTGCGGTGTAACGTTGCGGTGAGCAGATCGGCCTTTGATCATCGAAGATGCGAACGGCAAGATATACCGGTAGATGAGTTTTGCTGGGAACAATTTTGCCAAAATTAGGTCATCGTCACGGGGATGGGCATCCTGAGAATATCAGGCGTTCTTACTGCTCGCTCCCTTCGTCACCGCAGACAAACCCCTGAGGAAATCCGCATGATTTGCTGGGGTACTTGGCGCACGAGAAAATGCGCCCAATCAGCGAACGCCATTCTGAGTCACCTTAAAGGCCCGTTCACACTTTGGCGACTTTTGTGGCGAATCACCGCGAACTGGGGGTTTATTTTTGTCGTCGTCATTCGCCTGTCTGGGGCCCTGTCTGGACGAATGTCCTACGATTGTGGTACGCATGCTGTAGGTATTTTGTAAGATTGCCCTAGGTATGTCGGCGACGGGAGTANCCTGTCCGTTTCAGGCTCGAAGAACAAATATTCTGGGCACCATGGACCCATTCTCCATTGAACACGTTTCAAAACCCATGTGTCCAGGTAGTGGACAAAATCATGGGTCTCTCGAGCCCATTCGTTTTTACAGTGTACGTAAACGTTTGGTTGTTGGCGCTCTAACACCCTTATTTTTCAACGAATCTTTTTGGTTTTTGGTGAGTGTGTATATAGGCCTAACATCTAGGTTGTTAAACTTGGAAGTCCTCTCCACGTGCCTAGCGCTGCTGCGATTGAACTTGGTTGCCAGGCGCTGACATCAACGTCATAGAGGTGCGGAGACCGGTAGGCCTAGAATGACTGTTGAACATGCTATTCCCTTTATTCCACTCAACCTTTTTGATGTATTCGTGATAAACATGCTGATACTACGCCAATCGACACCAGAATATGATTTAATCGGAGCTCGATAGCCTAATATGCGATTTCAAATATTCGAAACGGTCAAACGAAAAAACGTCCGCCATTTTGTTTTCCGTGAGCGGTAGAGATTTTGAGCGGGAGACATTGAAAAATGTTTACCGCTCACGTGACGCGTCTCGGCCAATCATATTCACGGATTCTTTCTTGAGGTACGATATTGGCCAATGTACCACTAGCCAATTTCAAGGTGAACGTATGAGAAGTTTACTACTCTAGAGCTGGTTGACTGTGACCTTGAACTCTGACCTTGAGAAGTATTGCGTAACTGGAACAGGGATCCTTGATTAACCTACCCTCTAGGGGATGGTTAATTCAGGCCTCTAATTAGTTTTCTCCTGAAATTCCAAGCAGATGTGCACTTTACAACTGTTTGAGCTTGACCTTGACCTNAGCAGATGTGCACTTTACAACATACTGTTTGAGCTTGACATTGACCTCTGATCTTCAAGGTCATTGCGTCATCTGAAAGCTCATCCTTGATATTATAAACCTAGGTGTAGGTGAAGGTTTAGGCTTCTACTATCACCAGATTCTGACTTATCTCATGTTATCAAATTTGCATATCAAATCTCGCCATGATATCAGGAATCATGCGACCGAGCAGGTGCAAACTGAAAATTTCAGTTGCAATAACATCCTTGGATGAGTATGATAGGCATTATTTTTTTCCTCCAACATGGCTGTCCATGTCAAAGCCTCTGCTGGTGAAAGCAGGGAAAAGTGAATAAACAAAAGTAAGCAACTGGGACCTTATTCACAAAGCTCCCGTAACTATAAGGATACGCAAATCCTTTGTCAGGTTGATAATGAACAATAGGTTGCCCGCCAATGGACAATAGTTTACGCACTCACGTAAGTTACGGGAGCTTCGTGAATAAGGTCCCAGGTTGGAATCACAAATTACTCGTCGACGTACAGTTTCGTTTGACATGCACTGAATTTCAAGATGGTTGCCATGCCGGGTGGACTATGGTACATGTACCTGGGGCGATTTTGGTGTGAGTGTCCGAGGCTTTGCAATCGCCACCCTCCAACTGGAACAGTACATTAATCTTGTCTAAATTTCGTCACACTTTCAAAATGCCGCATGAGCCCTAATGTCCGTCAAATACTAGTACATGTATTATTTGTCTTCATCTTAGTCATGTTAGTAGAACGATCAGGGTCAATAGTCCGGTGGACTATCATATCTAGGAAAGAAAGTTCGATGGACAAACGTCCCTGGGGTTAATGGTCCGGGGACCATATCCCCCGAGGGTATAGTCCGGCGGACATTCACCACTAGGAGTAGTTGTCTACGGTGACAAAATAGTCCGCCGGACAGCAATCGTTATTTCACAGCGTCTGGGCGACCATGACTCCCGCATCATACATATGTAACTGCCATGTACAAATATTGAAACGATACAAAAGGGGCCGAGGAAATAAGATGTTCTGTGGTATGGCTGGGATCATTTCACTATTACTGCACAGATTTCAACCAATCTTGGTATGATAATAGTGGTGGGGCTAGGGGACCTTCTGGTATAACCCATCACTCTGTTATGTAATCCCTAGCAACAGCATAGAAACTCCATATTGTTCTGTGGTACCCCTGGGGTCATTTCAATATTACTGATTAGAATTCAACCAAACCTTGTAGGATAATAATGGGGAGGCTAAGCTACGCCATGGTACCACTAATTACCCAATTGTGTAATCCCTAGCAACAGCATAGCAACTCCATTGTTCTGTGGTACCCCTGGGATCATTTCAATATTACTGATTAGAATTCAACCAAACCTTGTAGGATGATAATGGGGAGGCTAAGCTATGTCATGGTATCACTCATTATCCAGTTATGTAATCCCTAGCAACAGCATAGCAACTCCATTGTTCTGTGGTGCGCCTGGGATCATTTTCAATATTATACTGATTAGAATTCAACCAAACCTTGTAGGATAATAATGGGGAGGCTAAGCTACGTCGTGGTATTACTCATTACCCAATTATGTAATCCCTAGGAACAGCAGAGCATAGCAGCTCCATTGTTCTGCGGTAGTCCTGGGATCATCTCAGTATTACTGATTAGAATACAACTATTTACCTTGTAGGATGATATGTGGGCTAAATATTTGTGGTACCACTCATCACATTGTTATGTAATACCCTAGTAAGAGCATTGTTCTGTTGTATGCTATGTTCGTTTTGCTATTTGGTATCATGACGTAGCATACCCTCCCCATTATCATCCTACAAGGTTTGGTTGAATTCTAATCAGTAATATTGAAATGATCCCAGGGGTACCGCAGAACAGTGGAGTTGCTATGCTGTTGCTAGGGATTACATAATTGGATAATGACTGGTACCATGATGTAACTTACCCTCCCCATTATCATTCTACAAGGTTTGGTTGAATTCTAATCAGTAATATTGAAATGATCCCAGGGGTACCGCAGAACAATGGAGTTGCTATGCTGTTGCTAGGGATTACATAATTGGATAATGACTGGTACCATGATGTAACTTAGCATCCCCATTATCATCCTACAAGGTTTGGTATAATTCTGTGCAGAAATAGTGTAATGATCCCAGGAAAACCGCAGAAAAATAAGGTTGCTATGCTGTTGCTAGGGATTACATAACAGAGTGATGGGTGGTACCAGAAGGTCCCCTAGCCCCACCACTATTACCATACCAAATTTGGTTGAAATCTGTGCAGTGATAGTTAAATGATCCCAGCCATACCGCAGAACATCTTATTTCCTCGGCCCCTTTTCCTTTTATAGCTTCTTGCCGACGCTCGTCAAAATGACTTCGTTTCTGGTAGCCTGGTTTCCCGGCAGATGCGTGGCGGCCATCTTTAAACCCAATATAGCGGCCATGTGACGTCATTGACAATGCCATCATTCGATTTTGGTCGTACCGGTACCTGAAAACCTAGGTATAGCCACTTGAGTTATGATTCCATGTGGGCTAGAACCAAAGTTATGGGCAGAAAACTGTTTCCAGGCCTACAGGGGCGCCGGCCATCTTGAAATCCAATATGGCGGCCGTGTGACGTCGTCGACAGTGTCATTATTCGATTCGCTATACCTGAAAACCTAGGTATGGCCACTTGGATTTTATCAATACCAGTAGCAGAAGCAAAGTTACGGGGGAAAACGTAATCTGGCCTGCGGCTCAGCTGACGGCCATATTGAATTCAAGATGGCGGCCACCAGGGGGGCACTCTCCAGATGCCACCCATTCTTAAATTGGGGTTCGTGTCAGGCTCTCACAGCGTACTAAATTTAATGCTTGTACATGTATGATTATTATTGAACATTCAATTCAATGGATTTGCGCAAGCAGGAGGCATTTTGGTCGGCGGCCATCTTGAAATTCAATATGGCGGACATGTGACGTCATCGACAATGTCATCATTCGGTTGGCCGTACCCAAAAACCTAGATGTAGCCACTTGAATTGTGGTTCCAGCACAAAAGTTATGGCCCAAACCCTGTTTCCAGGCAGACACATGGCGGCCATCTTGGAAATCTAGAGGGCGCCCACCAGGGGGCGTTTTTCACGTGTCACCCGTATTTAAATTAATCAGAATTAAAAACTTCACCCGTGTGCCAAATTGTATACCAATGTGGACGANAAAATTTGACACTCTTATTAGAACATTGTTCGCTTCAGAAAAACGGACACGCATGACTTTTGGTATCACTTATGCCTTGATTATGAAAATATAGATACTAAAGATATTTTTTAAATCTTAAAATACTGCTCACAGATAGATGCGAGCGTGCCAGGGTGATTAAGATTTCTATGATGCATTTTGAATTTGGTAAAAAAATGAGAAAATTTAGGTTCACCTTGACCTTTGACCTTGACCTTGACCTCGCAGCTATTGTATAATGTTTCTAATGGGTAGAGGCCCTAACATAATATACTAACAGACATTTGAACCGCATGAATATCACTCGTGAGCAGGTAGTAATCGGGATTTACAAAAACGGCATTTTTGTGAGTGGTTACCATGGTAACGGGCGTTTTCACATGTTGGCTGTATGAAATCAGGGTGTCAACAGGCATCTTTACATGCTCCTATACCTTTAGAAAATGTTTTGTACGGTCCTTTGCTTCTACTAAAAATGTTTAGCGAAAACCTTTTCTGGACATGCTACGGGCTTCAGCTTCCTGACTAAAAGGTAGTCCGGTCGCAGAACGAAAAAGTGTGACATTTTGGATAACAGCAATGTTTTTGCATTTTTTATATCTTCAAATGACAGAGATTCAGAATCCGCCGGGTGCCACTCTGGCACCCTTGAGCGTTTTGAGAAAATCTCGTTTGAATTTTTGGAACTGACTTTATCATTGGTCGTCAGCTGACGCAACGACTGAGCTTTGTACAGGAGAAAGAAACCCGATGTACAGCTAACTTTTGAACGATTGGATTTACACCCCATAAATGTATTATCAACAGATAGAAACATTGTGCCTTAGAAGCAGACAAGCATGTTCTTAATTGGTTTCAGTAGTTATGTAATAAGAAATGGCGTTTTTTATGTAAATTAACACAAAATGGGTCAAAATACATAAAAACGCCGTTTCCAATTACGTAACCAGTTAAAAATTACTAAAAACATGCTTATATGATTACTAGGCACCATGTTTTTATCTGTTGGTAATACATTTATGGGGTGTAAATCCAACCATTCAAAAGTTAGCTGTACATCGGGTCCCAGTTTCCTGTACAAAGCTCAGTTTGGCCCAATGATAAAGTCAGTGTTAGCGGCTCATGAATTTCAAAGCAAATTTCGAAGTAAATTTTTCGGCGAGTTGCAAAAAATCTGAAAGGCTACCCACCCTAGTGTGACTCAGGGGGACCCCTGAACACATTACGAGGGGTGGCCATGTTGAAATTCAAGATAGCGGCCACCAGGGGGCGCAAATTATTCGATACCATCTAAAAATATGAAATCAATCTCAAACTCTCTATTGGCCTTTGTGCATGGTGCGGGTGCTTTTCGGATCGAGACTGGATCGAGGAGGGTTCGGTCATTTTTCCCGTGTAAAAGCGGAACAACTGACCTCCACCTTCCTCGGGCCAGTTCAAAATGCCTGATCATACGGGTTTGTCTGGGTGTTTAGCCTCGCCACTAATGCAAACACTCAGACGGATATATGCGTCGCATCTGAGAACTGCGCCTAATTTTGAACATGGTGTGTCTCATTCCCGCATTAGTTACTCGTCACGCTCAATGTCGTTTCATTGATATTTGGTATTTTCTGGAACTAGGAGAAATGGGGAATTTTTTAAGACACATATGACATTGTTATTCAGCACGGCCTATCTGTGTGATTCCATTCAATTTCAGCTTTCTCATTTTTTTCGTGCAAAAACGCTGAAAATTGGATATAACCTTGACCTTTGTAAATGACCTTGACCTTTCAGGAATTTGGCAATGCGCCATAAAGAAAGCCGACCTATGATAACACACATATAGCCACTTAAACAAAATAAATATCATTTGTAAAGGCTAAGATATCGTCATTTTTCAAAATACACGAAATTTGCCTTCGGTTTCCATGGAAACGGGATTTTCTCAAAATGCTCAAGGGTACCAGAGTGGCACCCGGCGGATTCTGAAACTCTGTCATTTGGAGATATCAAAAATGCAAAAAAATTGCTGTTATGCAAAATGTCACGCCTTGTTCGAAAATCGGGGTTTTGCGACTGGACTATTGTCCAAGACTGATGATTTCACCAGTTGCCACGCAAGAGAAATCGAATACTTCACTTAAGCTACGCCTGCGTTATTAAGAATCCCAGGTTCGAGTGCTGTCATCTGTTCTGGATGACACTACACCATAACGAGATTGATTTCTGTTACGAGATACTATATGGTTATATCTATAGTCCGACAACATCTAATGCCCGTAAGGATTTTTCTTGTAAATTATTAATATAAATGAGGCTCATAGGGCCGATTTTTTAAACGATAGTTAAGGTAAACCTCGGTTTAACCATCGGCTTTTCTGACAAACCGTGGATTAACCAAAGTAAACCTTTTGAATTTTAGAACGTTTGGCTATCAACGATTCATAAAATCGAAAAATTCACTTCGATTAACAAACAGTTGGTCAACTGAGGGTTAATGAAACCCGATGGTTATCTTAGCCATCGTTTAAAAAATCGGCGCATAAAGGGTGATTTCGGTCATAGGCCACCGATTGCCTCGCTGAAATGGATAATGAACACCAATTTTGGCCCCATTTATAATTTTTAGTACCGGTACTAGAAAAATCCTAAGTGTAACGGGCCTAAGCGCGACCCAATGGAATGCGGAAGTCATGTATGTGGTAGAGCTTGCGGTTTTTAATCATGCCTGTTGACCGTTTGTGGTCGTTCCCCGATTGTTCGCGCTGTCCGGTTATGGATGGCGTCAGCAGAGCGCCGACAAGATTAGGAAGGGTTGCTAAAAGCAAATCATGTTATTTCGGCCTACTTTCCGCGTCAGACGCGAAAAAATGTGTGAATCATCGTTTCCTCGGACATTAGGCGACACTTATTTTTGGTGAGCTGGCCTTGAGGCATTCTCACCACTAAAATCATCACACTTTTAAAAGTGGGTCAATTTTTCGCCTCCATTTTCTCCTTTTCCATTCACGTAATCTACTGATTATCGACGCAATACATGTATAGCTAATCATTCGGCGTGAAATTGTGTCCCCTGCTAAGCAATTTGATTTTATATATAGGCCTAATCGGCTTGGTGCTTTTTGGACGATTTTTGGACCAAATGACGAGATTATTTAGGATCATTTTCATGCGGGTCCTCTGTCCTCGACTCCTATTGTACTGTAGGCGAAACAATTTATCTGGGTAAGTTGCACACGTCAACACTGGAGCCCTGATTGGCTGTATGCAAATGAGTTAAGGTTGGTGTTCCGAACTCATGTGGGAAAAAAATTTCGCTGCCCGCACACAGGAACTGGGCCTTCTTACGGCCCATTCTCAGACAAGCGTGCAGTTGCCATGTCCACCCACAATTTTCATTAATCTGATACTAGTAAGCCTACTCTTGGAATTTTCCTCCAAGGCCTACTTGACTCACGTATGCGTAAATTAGAAGTCTTCAACTTCACCAAAAAAAGTAAAATTTATCGACATATCGACGACTTTTGTTGGTTCATACCCACGGTTGTATCAGAGCACGGTTCAGGACCAAACTGGATGCAAAATTCAAATAGACGCGCTCGGGACCAAAATAGACGCTGTTGGAACCAAACTAGATGCGGGGACCAGACGGCCTCCGCCAACAACAATAAAAGATCACGGGCTGTATTATCATATAATTTACGGTACCGGTACCTTCTTTAACTGCAGGCATTGCAGAAGAAAACTCCGTGGCCACCGACATCATTATCACCAAGAAGATGACAGTCAGTTTCATCTTGAGCTATTTTTTACGATG